>JANHGL010013575.1:12269-44085 GCA_024611195.1 Ceyx melanurus
AAACATTAATGAGGTCCCCCCTCAGTCTCCTCTTCTCCAGGCTAAAGAGCCCCAGCTCTCTCAGCCTCTCCTCATAAATATAGATATATATAGTGATAGAAATTCCATCTGGAAATCTTTTCCTCTGTAGACAAGTAGTTTGCAGGAGTGCTGCCTGCAGACTCCTCCCTGCCCCCCAGCACTGTCCCGGGTTCCAGTAGCTGCCACCCACCCTAGTGCTTCCAGCGGGTCAAAGTTGAGCAGCATCGTTAAGCTTCCATTTGTTGTAGGTGAGCCAATCTGCACAGCTAATGAGATCATCCATTTCCCCCGGTTAATGTGCTAGGTGGAGGACGGGAGGCAGGAAGAGGAGAGGGAGATGAGAGCTGCCCAAACTCACCAACTTGATTGAGCTAATTGAATCTGCAACAAAGATGAGCCCTATAAAAGCAGAGCCATCAGTCAGTGGGGGGATTCACACAGGATGGGCTCAGCTGCTCCCTGCCAGGACTCAGACTAGCCTAGGCCCTGGGAAAGCAGAGGAAGAAACTGAACCATGAGGTTGTTTAACATGAAAGCCAACAAGAGGGGCATTTTCCACCCAGAAAGTATTGTTCTGATTATCCATGCACACAGCCCCATCCACCAAAATTAAACCTATGCACATTAAACATGATTTTTTTTTTCAGGTTTTAAAATTTTTTCAGGTTTTTAAATTTTTTTTTTTTCAGGTTTTAAAATGTTTTAAATTTTGTTGATTTTTAAAATATTGTAATACTAAAAAAAGATGTACAAATTCCATATTTGTTTGAAAGTTAATGCAGTTTCCCCCACTAGTCCAGTCTGGACTCATGTCCATTAATGTGGAAACAGGCACATTTACTCCCTGCAGTGTCTTCTTTCTGCAATCCTACCTTAGGGGCCACCAAGGCCATAAGTCACAAGGGAGATGGGATTCCTACCTACCCTCAATTCAAGACCTTGATCAGTTAGTCTGAGCACAAGAACGGCTCTTCTGAGAAACCTGTTTCTTGCATTTCCTTTCTTCCTTAGGAATCCCTGACTGTGGAATTAAGAGTGGAAGCCTGGAATGAGAAAGTCACTGCACTGGTCAGTGAGGATGGGGTTAGAGATCCCTTGGGAAAACTGAACACACAAATCCATGGGTGCTGATGGGCTGCAGCCACCAGTGCTGAGGGAGCTGCTGGTGGTGCTCTGCTACCCCTCTCCATTCCTGGAGATCATGGAGAACAGGGGAGGTCCTAAGGACAGGAGGAAAGCCAGTGTCACTCCAGCCTTCAACAAGGGCAAGAAGGAAGACCCTGATAATTAATCACAGACTAGTCAGCTTCACCTTCATCTGTGGAAAGGTGATGGAGCAGCTCATTCTGGAGATCAGATCTCAGCACATGGCAGAAAAGAAGGTTGATGTTAAAGCCCCACCTGGATCTGTTCCTGTGTGGGCTGCCATGGGTGTTCTTGCTCTCTCAGGGGGCTTGGACTAGTTGATCTCCAGAGGTCCCTTCCAACCCCTAATTATTACTAATTTCTTACATACTTTTCACAGTTCAGGACTGAAAAAGCATTGTGCAGCTGCTTCTTTCCCTGTTAGTTAATAGTGGGATGAGTTTCCTTCCATTACAAGGTTGGTGGGCTTCAAATCTGTAGTAGAGACAAGGAAAGTGCCCTAGCTGGCATGAAACCTCAGAGCCCAGGAAACCATAACAGACCCAGATTTTTTCATGAATTCTGGCAAACCAGGTATGGCAAGATTCTCAAAATCTGAGCTCCAGGCTCTGTGTCTCAGCTCCTCCTTTTTCTTTTAAAAAAGCACAGCATTTTCCCTTTTTGTAGTGGGGTTGGTTTTCTGAGGGTTGTTAGGTAACAGGGGCAAAGTGCTTAAGAGACAAAGTTAAGGCAATAAGACCTTAAAGCCTGAATCTATTTACTGCTTGTTGATATTTGTTAGACTTCAGCCTTCACCCAAATCATCCATCATCTTTACACTGACCTGAATCTTACCTTCAACATACCTTTTCCTTGGCAATGCCTTGAATCTACACATTGCCCACCTGCTACTCACCTTTGGCTTGTGCTGTGCACCAGGGGCTATTAAGAATGGAAAGCAGACCAACCTATTTCTCTTATACCCTTGGATTTGAAACACAAGTGGTGTAACTCCCAGCATGTGATCACAGCTGAAACCAGCTAGTCCTTAATTAAACAGAGTTTGAAGCTCATTGTTTAATTAAACAGATGTAAGTGCCTAATCATTCAACTATTCCAAGCATACACTGCATATCATTTAATCTCACTACCCACATGATGAGGGCACAGCTCTGAGACTTGGTTGCAAACAAACAGTTTCAACTGAGCCAGCCTGTGCTTTTAGCAGAAATGTGTTTCCAGTCCCTGGATAAGCAGATAAAAGAAGAGTGAAGGTGGATTATTTAGCCAGCCATTCCAGTGAGGTGTGTCTGGCATGAACCTGAGCTGGAAATGCCCTTGCAGTGCCCCCACACCTCTTGCTTTTTCTGACACACAGAAGTCACTCTATGAAAGTCTCTGCCATCACATATGCCTTTGAAACAACACTCCTGTCACGTGGAGGATGTTGTGTAGAACCCTGGGCAAAGAGGGTCAGTTTTAGCTGGAACACTTGAAGAAAACCAGAGCTCTGGTGTTACACAGTGAACAATTCAGAGACCCATGAGATGGACCCACCCACCGTGCCAGCCAGACTCTTGCTGAGATGTTCAGAGGGAGATGCCTTGCAGCAGAGGAGGAAATGCTTTGCTGTGTACCCTTCTTGAGGAGCAGTCAGAAGACTTTCTGGAGCAAAAGAGTCAATCCCAAAGGATGTTGCTGTGTGAAGGGAAAACAGACTGATAGGTTAGGCAGTAAGCTTTCTACACACACCTGACAGATCCAGCTCTTATGAGGAGAGCAGGGGGAAAGTGACAGATTTCTCCAGATTCCTCAAGTCACATGGCAAAACCAGGATGGATCTCAGCATGGATTAGAAAGGTGTGCATGGAGTCTGAATTATAATACCTAGCAGTGAAAGGAGCTTAAGACATCAGCAGAGAAGCTGGAGGTGCACTTATGTGTTTGACAGGATAGTCACCTCAAAAGGACCCTGCTGATTCCCTGCCTCCCACCACTTGTTTCCATCCTTCATGCCAGTGGCCACTGTCCTCAGGCTGCATCACAACACACACTGAAGGTGACAGCACAGCAGGAGAAGCCCCTTGTCTCTCTCATCCATGTTAAATCTGTGTTGCCAGCACAAGAGCATCTGTTAGCTGGCTCAGGAGGAGGTTTGGCTGAAAATAACCCCCTCGCCCAAAAATAAAGGTCCCTGGCCTTGTTTGCAAAAATGCCTCCTGCTTGTGAAGCACAGGGAAGGTGTGAGGATGGAGATGGTGTTGGGGTTGCTTTGGTTCTTCACATTGTGAGCTACATCCATGCAGGCTTCAGAACACACATCAAATGATGGATGCTGTTTTGTCCATTCCACTGCTTGTAAACTGCAGCCACACCAGAAAAACGTGTTGCTACTGTTCAAGAACAGTTGTTTTTAAGTGATGCAGACAAAAAGCAAACAGGCAAGTTAATTGCTGCAGTGTTGTTCAGGGGACAGGGCAGAGTGCAGCCTCACCATAGCAGGAACAAGGTGCAAAGATCAGGAGAGCAAGATCTTCCCAGATTACCTGAGCCAGAGGCTGCTGGATGCAGAATGGCCTGTGCCTACCACAGACTAACACCTTGACCTTGGAGACTCGGGTACCTGTGGCCAGAGGAACTGCAAATGAGATCAAATGAGCCTGTTTGCTGCTTTCTCACAGGGGAGGCTGCATCACGCCCTCCCAGGGGAGCAGAAGTGGTGCAGCAAGGCTGGAGCTAGCAGCCTGCTGGACTGCCTGCTGGTGCTCAGCCCAGGGTGGGGAAAGCACACAGCCCCCCCAGAGGAGAGGGTGCAAGGGCCAGCAGGAAGGATGGGTGCTTGATGTGCTGACTGCCCAGCTAGGCAGCCCAGGCTTTCACCCTTACAGATGCCCCCAGTTTCTGCCCTTTCTGTGTGTGCAGCTGTGAACTGGCCACTGGAAAAGCACAGGACACTCTGGCACCAGTCAGCTTTCTGAAACCAGGCATAAAAAGATAGGAACTAGGGGAGAGAAGCAAAGACATTGGGAAATGAATTGTTGTAGCTCAGCTTTTCTGTTGGAAACACACACTTGCTGGTGTGAGTCCTTCCACAACAGTGCACATTCATCTGAATAAGTTTCAGAGTGAACACCACAATGCAATTATATTGGATTATCCTTTTTCCCCACATGTAGGGCCCTCATGGGGGGGAAAAAAGGTGCCAGATGAGACTTATTCCACAACAGTAAATTTACAGTGGTTTTGTTGTTTGTTTTTTGGTTTTTTTTGCAAACCATGAAGTGAAAAGAAAAATGGAGATTTAAGCTTCACATCAGCCACTGCTAACAAATTACCTTGTGCTGCCAGTAATGCTACCAAGTGACAGGATCCCTGTTGTTAGGCTTGATGACCAGCAGCACTGTCAGGGAACAGGGAACAGCCACTGAACTTCCCACAAAGACAGTTTGCTTCCCATAGATCTCCATACATAACCTTTACTGGTCTCAGTAGAATCATTACAGCCATTAGACTGTGGACTCAGCACTGCTTTAGCTCTTAACTTAATACAGCTGAGACTTTTTTTTTTTTACTTTCCTGTTGGGAAGTAGCATGTGCAATTTTAGTGATTTCTTAGATCATTCCATAAGTAAATCAAATATTCTTTCAAGCCTAGTTATCAAAATTGTGTCCTTTGATACTACATCCTCCATCAAACTGCAGTAATCCGGATCAACACATTTGAAACCTCCACTATCTCTCCTAATATCATTCTAGCAGATAGAGTAATTAAATTTGTACTTTTTTTTTTTTCTAAGTCCTACTCAATAAATCTGAATAAATTAACAACGCATTACTAAGGCTGCTACATTAAATTTGCATAGTGCATTTAATGAATATGCAACTGCAAGTGAAAAGGTCTGCTACTGTGAACCTTCCACATTAGCATAACTACTTCCAGCATGTTTCTTAAATAATGCACTCATTTGCACATCACTGACTTGGCTAATTCTGACTTCAGTCAGGGTAGCCTTGTAATTAAGACTCTTGCTTTAATTTTTAATGAAGTTTATGTTACATCAATCCTGACAGTAATGAGGGGACATGGAAACAAAAAGGCTGCTAATAATTAAATTCACAAACCAGTTTGAGGGATAATAATTCCTGAGGAGAAATTACATGACTAATTATTAATTAAATATTCATACTATTGCAGGGCCATCTCCCTTAACTGCTCCTTCTTGTTGGTAATAATGCTGAGATGTGGATGCCTTCCTGCAGCCACCCTGCTTTTAAGGTCTTCGGTTAATTTGAGTGCACCGTTAATCAATATGACAGAAAAAATAAAATTGCTTTAATTGGTATCATTTTATTGTTTCTAAATATTACTACAGTTGGTTTAGTTGTGTAGAATTAATCTAGTTAGTTGGTGCCCGTTTTATGGGGGCATAAATCCAGTTTATATCCATAAACTTCTAATGGCAGGACAACTTGACCTTTTTTTGCAACATTACTGTTTACAGATAATTACACCAACTCTTTAAAAGGTTGTGTAATAGCTTTGCATTCATCATAGCAGAATGAAAAACATGCAATATTATTTAACTCCAGACTATTCTAAGAAGGTCTCCGAGACCCTAATTTACCCCTGCTGAAAAGTAAGCAATATTAATTTGTGTGTTTTTAGGAAATCTAGGAGAGCTTTCCCTCCAAGGCGTGCGGGTTGGGAGTGTTTTGTGTGGACTGCTGGTCATCTTCCACACACCTGAGATATGCAGTGACAGAAACACCAGCCAGGCAGTGACATCTGCCCCAGACAGACCTGCAGCCCTGGAATGCAGAGTTTCCCCATCCCTCGCACACCAACACCGTAGATTCACTGAGGAATTAGCCTGATTAATCCTAATTTATGTTGACATTTATATCAGCCAGGATTCCGCCTGCTGAAAGTGTCATCATAAACCTTTAGGATTACATGCTTATTAAAAGAAGTCCAGTTTGTAGAAAAGTTTAGCAAGCAGGAAGAAATTATTTTAATGAAGCTTATTAGTCACCAAACTCGGTTGTGCTACCAGCTTTTTTTTCAGTTAGTGCTTTAAAGAGAGAACATTTTGCCCAGCATAACACTGATCCTCACATTACCAGCAAGATATACTGCACGGCCCTTTATCCTGCAGGGGCTTTTGGAAATTCTGAACCTGGGCAAACATTTCATTTTTCTAATAATTCAAACCAGTTGATTCATCAAAGTGAGGCAAGTCCATCACCATACGTGGGGCAATGATTCCCTTCAGCTAGCACTTGTCACATTACTACAACCTGACAGGTTTGTAGGGCATTATTACTACATCTGATTCCTACCACTCTATCCCTTTTACTAAATCTTAAAAATCTTTTTAACTTTTCTTTTTTCCTCTACTCTCTTAAACTAACACCTGAAGGCAATTTAAATACCACTCTGTAATGAAATACCACTTCCATTCTCTCTAGAATTAAGATGTCGTTATCAGCCATCTGCTTCCTGGTCCTGCTCTCCCTTTCTTCCATCAAAGAAATCATTCCAGGCACGAAACCCCTCCCCAGAGCAACCATCCCCTGCAAGTGGAGTGCTGCAGTGTGAGGGTGAGCCCAGACTGGGGAGGAACAGCACCTGCAGCAGCTCTTCCAGGGAACCTGGCACGCAGCAGGTGAGACATTCCCCTCCTCCCTGCTCCTGTCCTGCACACAGACCCTGCCCCAGCTGCTCCGCGGTGGAGAAGCACCATCAGTGTAATGGCCAAAGACACAGGGCCCACGTTGAAGCAGCTCAGTGGATGCTGCACGAGGATTTGATGCTGGCAGCCAGAGGAGCAAACACCTCCAGCCGTGCTCCTCTGAACAGCAGCAGCAGTTTCCCACACACCAGCAACAGTACCCAGGCTTTGATCCTTCAGCACAGCTCCACAGGCTGCAGGGAGCCTGTTCCCACGGGCATTGCAAAGGTGGGGGGTGGTGGCAGCAAATGTTCTTGCAGGGCCCACAGATCCTGCAGGATGGGATGTGTGGATCTTCCTCAGAAGTCAGCCAGCAGGAGACACAGCTGGAGGTGCCAGGCTTTGCCCAGGGAAGTGAACTGTGCCAGTGTGAGGAGATACTGGCCACAGCTACATGAAAGCAGCACTCAGAATCAAGACAGCCAATATGAGCCACTCAAAACTCCTTGGCAGGCAGGTAATAATGGTATTTCTTGAATAACACTTGAATAAGAATGACGGGCTGAAAATCTTCAGTACCAGAATGGTTTTTTGTTAATTGGAAGCTAGTGTCTGGCCAGCTGTTTTGATGCACTGGCCTGCATAGCTTCCAGAAAAGGCAGAAGACAGAGATGCCTGCCAGCACTGAGGTGCAGAGCTGGGGTGGTGCCAGCATGAACTGCAGAGTACCAGGGGAGGGTAATCCCTGGTACAGAAATGACACAGAAAATCTGCATCCAATTAATACCCCTTGCCTTCCACCACTTCAGCCATCAGTCCCTCCCAACACCACCCTCCCAAGCAACAATTCCTTGTAAAAAATTATGTATATGCTCCATTTTCAGCAGCTGTCCTGTCAGTTAAGCCATGATATTAGTTCACTTAGCTCAGTCCTGCAAGCTGTCAGCATTTCCTAGAGGAACAGCACCAGGCCCTTGGCTACCAGCAGCTGCAGCATCCTGGCCCACGTGGAAGCGAGTGAGCCCAAAAGTGCCTGAAACAAGAAACAAGTGTCATCTGAAGGGACCCCCAACACACTACCCTTCTAAAGCTTCCTCATGTTGACAGTGCCATAAAAAGCACAGGGGGATGCCAGGGAACCACCATCCTTGAAAACTTATGCACAGGTATTTTTAACAATATACAAACTCAAAAGGTGGGATATATATCTCAAAAAATATCCATCTCCAAGTCAGATGGCTTGTTAGCACCTCGACTTCAATATCATTTCAGAGCTAATATATTACCCTGACCTGTCAGTTCCACACTGCAGTGCCTGAATATTGCTTCATCAGCCTGCCCACCCCTGCAAAAAGCCTCCAGGTTCATCAGGCTGAGCATGCTGCACAAGTGGGTTAGTTTTTTAATGCACACAAGTAATTCTGGAGGTGCTCCAACTGCTCTGTCAATGCACATGGATTAGGCAATGTGTAAAGAATATGTAAGCCTCCTGCTAAAATGAAATTTTGGATGAAAAAAAAAATAAATCCCTGTTATGATTTTCATCCATGGCTCAGCAAAAGTTGGATGCATTCAGTCTGGCCCACAGGCTTCATACAGCTTTCCAGTTAACCCTCTGTTCTGCTTTCTAGCATGAGTCCAGGGATGCAAGGCCTTCTGAACTGTGCTGAGACTTCCTTTAGCATCACTGACTGAGTCTGAGCACAGACCATCTCCTCCAGAAGCTTCTCAGCCATAACCAACAGGCAATGCATAATTGGTAACAGTAGATGTTAAATGTCTGTGTCTTTTCTATCAATGACAAATTCCAAAGCACTTTGTTGCCAGGATTCACTAATCAAACAGTAGAAATTTGGGGCATTTTGACAGGATGGCTTCATTACTTTTTTTGGGTTTCCTTTTAAGATCAGGTTAGGGCAAGACTCCATCAACTGTGAAGTTGAAACACCGACTGCTAATGAATGCAGATTCACTCACACACTCTCTTGCCACCATGAGACTTATTCCCCAAGAAAGGAGCAAACAGAGGATCCCAGGGTCAAGTACAACAAGGCCTCTAAATCCACCCAGAGATCACCTGGTTTCCAAAGGGATCTACAGGAGCACAGAAGCCTGTGTGCAGCCTGCAAGACATACATACTAACCAATCTGTTATTGTAGAAATAGAGGGGTTTGTGGTTTGCTTTTTTTACTTTTTCCATCAGTAAAACAGAATTTTCATTACGTTTTCTACTAAATCTTGAGTTTTGTTTTTTTTATCACTGCTCTAACAAAGCCATAATGGGAATTTCTTTTGCCCTTCAACATCGTGAACTAGTCAGATGAGAACTTTGTATTGCATAATACATGATGCCCTGCTTTACAAAAAAATCTTAGTCTAATTGTGAAAGACTACTGTTACAAAACACTCATCACTGGCGTGTTTAATTGAGCTCCTGAGAGGCAGTATCAGTAAGACTTAGGGATAAATAACCAGTAGTCCCATTGGTCTCACCAAGAATCCATTGATGTTTCATAAATCCTAGTCAGTACAAATCTAATTGAGTTACCATGCTGAATTAGCTTACATCTAAATGGCATTCATGTCTACAAATGGAATAATTAGAGTCTAGAAAATGGGATATATCAAGTGCTATCCCAAGTGACAACAGCAAGACATTTGTATTCATTCAATCAACTGCTTTAAAAAAGCAGATGTAATACTTGATTTGGACTTGATGATGAGACAGTGTTATTGAGTCTAGCACTGATATTAGACATAGAATGTTAACTACTACTTCATATCTGTCTATTGATATTTATTCTAGGAGATTCTGCACTTTGATTCTTCCAGGTTTTGCTTTAGGATACAAAGTCATTACATGACTACATATTCCCTATTTCATATCTAGGGTAATGAAATCAGCTCCACTCATTAGCACGCTTCTTTCCACTGCTAGAATTCTAAGATGAATGGCAAATAAATCAATAAATAACAGGCTTTGCAACAGAACTTGCAAAGCTATTAATATTTTTAGCCTCGCTACCAAAGGAATCTTTTTAGAGAGAAGCAAGCAAATGGGACTGTTCATTTTGTCACCTTGCTTAACCACTTTCTTCCGTGTGCTAAATTAAATAAGGTGCTGCCACACTATAGCCAGAACCCAGCCTCACTCTGCACTGCAGACTGGGATGTATCAGGTGCCACCAGTTGGCTGGCTTAGGTTTAGTTAAATACAATCTGTTTTGGTTTGTTGTTTTTTTTTTCCAGGACAAATATAAAACGTGGCTATCTTAAACTGTATATAAAACCACTACTAAATTAGGATGAATCTTTGCAGTGCTGGATAACAGACTCCTTTAATTCAAAAAGTAGTCTAATTTGCATGCATATTTTATTTATTACACCAATTAAGTTTTGCAAATAGTTTGCAATGAGGTCCCTATGACCTAATAATTCACAATTACTCCTGGGATATCCTGCTCACTTTAGCACGCTGTGAATAATCCTGCTATCTCCTGGAGAAAAAGAAAGCCTTTTTTATGTCATGGATTCACAGAGTGTGCACAGCCCTGGTCCTCTGGGCAGGGTTACTCCATGGGCCCCTGTCCTGGTGGTTAATGAATGTTTTCCTCCTGTCTTTCCAGGCACTGGTCTCCTCAGCTCTAAAGAAATTCCATGTATGTACGATCTGGATGAGCACTCTGGGTGGTAGCACCAGGGAAAGAACCATCTGAAGCTGCCAGGGTGACACTCTCTGCTAGAGCATTGGGCATGGTTGAAAACTGACATTGTGGAGCAACTTTTGGCAGTCAAATCTACTCAAGTCTGGTAAACTTGCTTCAGATTTATATTGCAGAATTTAGCTGATAAAAAAATGCATCAGGAAAAAAAAATAACTTGAGAGTTACTTGGATCTATTCAAATAATGACAAGGCTTTTTTGGAGTTATTTTAAAAGAAACTACTACATCGTTTTCCCTGCTGTAATCAGCTTCATAAAGATTTTTAAATGAGCTGAGCACACGAGGAATATGCTTTGGTGTAGTTGTGGTCAAGCAAACTGGCACTTCCTTGGACTCCACATGCAGAGCTTCCTTCCTCAAAGCACTCAGCTAGCAACCTGCATTTCTCAATTCAATTTTCACTCCATTCCAAACAAACAAACAGAATTTCCTCTTTATAAGAACAACCATTTCTAGCTTGCCAAGACATGGAAGATGAGAAATTTGCTAAAGAATAAAAAAAAAAGCCCAAAGAAATGAAAAAACCCCCAGACATCATATATCCTGCATGTGACCAACAGACTGGGGTGCCTGCTTGTGTCTGGAGAAGGTGGGTCCGTGGGAAGGGAATGGACTGGACACAGACAGAGCCTCAGTCTGAGAGGGCAGGTGGAAAGCTTCAGCAGGTGGAAAGCTTCAGCAGGTAGAAAGCTTCAGCAGGTGGAAAACTTTAGCAGGTGGAAAACTTCAGCAGGTGGAAAGCTTCAGCGGGTGGAAAGCTTCAGCAGGTGGAAAGCTTCATCTTCTCTCCTGGTCCATTGTCTGTTGCTAACAAAGTGCTGCCTCCCTTTGCAAGGGTCTGCCAAGCCTGCTGCCCATCACCCACCTCTAACCATCCAACCTTCCAGCTACTGCCCCCAGCTGATGTGATCTAACCCTGTTTTCCCCAGCAGCATGGATCCCTGGTACAGATTTCTACCTGTTGGTGTTCCAACACCTTTAGATGTTATCGTGCGTGCCTAAAATTCACCTTAGCAAAAAGCACCTTGCAATACAAAAGAAAATGGATGATTCCCACATAGGCAATCATGCTTCAAATTCATTTAAAAAACAAATTCCAGGAGCCTGGAAACAAACCAGCAAAACCATGCAGAATAAAAGCCTGTTATGCAGTGTAAATCTCAAGTGGCTGCACTCGGAGCAACGGGGACTGAACCCCTGCTGAAAGAGGTGTTTAAGGAAAAATCTTACTGACTGAGCTTAAACCAAAGCAATATTTACAAGCAGAACGTGAAACAGTCACAAACTACAGAACATTCCAGCTCCGAGGGCTTTCTGTTTTCATTCTGAGCAATTTCATTAACCCCTTTGCAAGGAGATGTGCTTGAACTCCATCATACAGGTCATTTTTGGTAGTAACAATATCCCATTGTTAACTGGTGATGCAGGGGGGACTGAAACAGCCTAACACCACCTAAGGCACCCACTCAGAAAATGCCATTTCACTTGGCTCCCCCGAGGATGGATTTGGTTGGACTACATTTCCCATCATGCAACGTGAGCAGCCCAGTTGCCAGTTTAGCAACTGCATTTTCATGCAGCAGGACTGTGACTCAGAGGCAAGAGACAGCACTGTGTGGAATTGCTTGGTGGTATTTAAAAGGACACAGTCTACATGATTGTTTATCAGTATACAAAATACTGAGTGAAATTTTCCCACAGGAGCAGAAGCCTGAGTAGTATCAACAGTGCTTTAAACTGTAATGAATTCCCAGTCTAATTCACTATGAGGTTTCAATTTATACCACATTTAGAGTACTCCAGGTTCAAGTAATCACTGCAGTAATTAGCTTACTTCCAGTCCTCCAAAATAAACCCACTAATTTTTGCAATCAGCCTTCATTTGGTTAATCACCAGTTTAATTGATTTAATTAGTTTGATCTGCAAAATTAGTCAAGTGTAAATACTGTTTTGTAAACAGAGTTTAGCTCCAAGCTGTAATAGAAGGAATTCTAATTCAAAGCTAGAGTTAATAATAAAAACCAACACACACATGATTTTGTTGCAGTATCCAGCAGTTTTGTCTGCGAGACACAAATTCACACTTTTAATAGATAATGCTCTTTTATATTGGTGACAAAACTAAGGACATTGCCTTTCAAAGTTTTACTCTTGACTGATTTTACTCTGTGACCACTGACAGTAGAATTGTGTTTTGCTTTCTCTAGGTTAAAAGCTGATTTTTTTTTCCTTTTTAAATTTTGCTTTTGGTCTCAAAAGCAGCTAAAAGGCATTTTTTAATGTGCTAGACCAAAGGAAAAAATAAATAAGGAGTACTCTGGTTACTCCTAAACAAACATGATTTTAGAATGCCTTCAAAGGCACGGGAATGAAAGCAGCAAGCCAAGCTGGAAATCCAGGAAGAAAGGGAGAAGGCAGAGGGGATGTCTACACAGAAACAATACCCTGAAATTACAAGTTGGTTCAATTTGAAATGGAACTGGAACTGAAGATTATTCTAAAAGTACATTTGATGCTGTGAAAACTGGCGAGTGTTTAATGACAAATACCCAAATTCACCATGGCCACACTAACTCCTCAGAGTTACCCCAGGAGATGCAGAGGATGTGACTGAGATTTACCACAGGAACAGAACAGACAGTAACAGATTTGGCAAAAAGAAAAAGGAAAAAAAAAAAAATAAATGGCCAGGACTGTATTAAACCCTTTCTTGCCAAGGAACCCAAGTTATTAAAAGCACTCGTGTAGGAAGCAGAGAAAGAACCTGTTCTGAACTCTGCTGGGCTGCCTTGGTCATCATGGGAAGTCATTGGCATTCTCTGAACCTCAGTGCAGCCTGTAAATGGTGTTTCCATCAATCCCTTACAGAGAAGGGGACAAACCCCACCCTTCTATTGAAAAGAAGATCAACAAACATCAAAAAGTTATACCAAATTATTTTTCTCCTTAAAAAAAAAATTGACATTTCAAATTGTTTTAAACAAAGTGTTAATTCTATTTTAGTCTATTTAAAGATTTTCTTTTTGTTTTGGTGCCAGGTTGTACAGTGTCTCCCACCTCGATCTTGGCTCTGAATAGAAGAGATGTTCCCTCATCTCTTTTTCCCAGAGCCAGGAAAACTTGCACGACCTCAATGAAGAAGGCACCAAAACATCTGCACCAGCAATTTAACTACCAAACCCAAACACTTCAAGATTTCTTTTGCTGTCTGAAAAATTATTTCCTGACAGCAGGACATGTTCCTAACTGCTGGGATATTAGCATGTCAGGGAAAACAAAACAAAAGATGGAAGAACAAAAACCAAACAAACACAACCTTCCCACAAACTATCCTTCCCCCATCCAATCTCTTCACTTGCAAGAAATGGAAACCATCTGAGAAGAGAGATGTTCAGGAAGAAATGAAAGAGTGAAATCAAGCTTCTGTTTGTTCCGAATTTAATTTCCCTGCAAAATGCCCTCCCTGTGTGTTCCGAGCTCCTCCCACTGCATCCCTGCACAGCCCGCGCTCCGGCACAGCAGCACAACTTGCAAGCTCAAAATGAAGAAGGGCCCAAAACATCTGCACCAGCTCTTCCCTCTCATCCCACAGCCCCGTGTTCCCCACCTTCTGATGTACTAATCTGTGCATTTGCAAAAACAACTGTGAGTTCTGCTCTGTGCTCGGGCTGTGGGTACCACTGAGGAGGATCCGCGTTCAGCCGAGTCCCAGATGTTTTCATCCTTGTGATTTGCATTGATCTGCTCTTTGTCAGTTCTAATGATCAATCAAAATGACTGAATTAAGTCAACCGCTCTGCAGAAGACCTATTTATGCATATGATCAAAAGCACAGCTATGGTGCAAAGCCTGAAGAGGTTCCCTGATGCTCCATGCCACTGCAGTGATAGGTCTCTTCGCAGAAGACACAGCCCTGGCCCCGCCTCATCTCCCGAGCCAACACAATCTGTTTAAGTCTCTCAGTCTCTCCGCAGGACTTTTGTGTGAATAAATAACATTTGCTGGATGAAAATAAAGCCTCTAATCACCAAGCCCTTGCAGAACAGCACCCCGTGGAATAGATTACAATATTTTAGCATGTTGGTTTCACTCAGTGTTTCCACTGGCAAGGCTGCAAAGTGCACGTTGGGTGCTCGTTACAGCAGGCTGCAGAGGCAGGCAGCTTCTCAATATGCATCCAGGTGTGGCTGGCTGTTCTCACTGCGTGCTGGGCCTGAGCTGAGCCACAACTCTGGCCAGTTGAGAGCAGGAGTTGGGCTGTGCTCCTGACATGCTGCCATTGCCAGTGAAATATCTCCTTTTTACGCCTTTCTTACACTACCGGGAGCAGAGTGCTCATCTGGCCACACAAAGACATGCAGACATAAGGTACTGTGGAGAAAAAACCACTTAGACAGCCAGGAAAAGGTGGTTAGGCATTGGAATGGGCTGCCCAGGGAGGTGGTGGAGTCCCCATCCCTGGAGATGTTTAAGAATCGTGTAGACGTGGTGCTGGGGGACATGGTTTAGGGACACTGGCAGTGTAGGGTTAATGGCTGCACTTGATGATCTTACAGGTCTCTTCCAGCCAAATCATTCTATGGTTCTGTGAAAAAGCAGATTTCAGCCAATTCAGTTTGGAGAGTACTAAGTGTGTGCACCTTAATGCAACAGCTTCCATGTTTGCCATCACACCAGTCAGAGACCAAAGCAGCATGGTGCTTGGAAAGGAGGGCTTAGAAAGGCAGATGATGAAGCTGAACCAAATGCAAAGCATAACTCAAGCTGGTTAGCTCTGTTGGGGTGCACACAAGCAATACAGCATCTATTGGGGTGAATAAAAGCAATACAGCATCTGTTGGGGTGAATAAAAGCAATACAGCATCTGTTGGGGTACATACAAGCAATACAGCATCTATTGGGGTGAATAAAAGCAATACAGCATCTATTGGGGTGCATACAAGCAATACAGCATCTATTGAGGTGCACACAAGCAATACAACATCTGTTGGGGTGCACACAAGCAATACAGCATCTATTTGTACTTCTCCATTCAGTGCTACAAACAGGCCTGTCCTGCAACTATGACCACCAGGAAAAGGTCAGAGGTCCTGAAGCCAGTTCCTGCAGAAGCTGCAGCATGTTTCATTCTTCTGAGAAGTGAAAGGTGTCCCCAGACTGTTCATTCACAGAAAGAGCTGTTTGGTGAATGAGCTGGACAAGAGCTTCAGCTTCACCAGCTGGCTTGACATCAGAAAGCCCTGCAGATAAAAGAGCTTTTGAGCAGGGACCTCAAAGGCCTGGGAAAGGGTTTGGGGTTTCACCTGCCCAGAATGGGAACACCTGGGAAAGTGGAGAGGCTGGGAGTGTAGAGGCTGTGCTAGATCCCTGCACTTGCACATGGTGAAGATGCCATTGCTACAGCTCTGTCACAGGGGCAGGATCTGCCAGAAGATGCTGAGATGAGATTCATGCTCTTGCTGTTTGTGGGAAGATCCTGCATGAGCCTGGGGTGGGTGTATGCTCCCTGGATCAGAACAGACACTGCTAGGACAGAGTTTTATCATCAATATTCTTAACAAATTCAGATGAACTTCATGTTGGATTACCAGCAAGTGTTGTGTAGAAGCATAAGCTTTTGCCTTAGTAATGAGAAACCCCAAGAGATCATTTCTCACTGAACTGTGGCTCCAAAATCCCATATATCCTGACCACATTTTAACTAACCTGCAATTATTTATTTTTATTTTTGACCAAGCTTTGCTCTCATGGGAGCAAAACAAAACCAAGCAAACAACAACAACGAAAAACACCAACAAAAAATGAAGACTATAATAGATATAAATGAGAATCCAGAATGTGTTCTTTACATTCATGCTTTGTAAGACAGGTTGGATTTCCTAATTGGTAACATTTGTTAGGCAGGGGTAGCTCTGAAAAAACCATGAATAAGGAGCACAGCTGATGTAATGCATGTGGCTGGGGTTAACCCTTTGTGTTTGTTTCCTTTATTTAAGGTTATCTGACTTGTGCCAATCCCAGCAGCTTGCACTACACAGCCCTAAATGTGAATGCTGGGAGAACTGCCTGAGATCAGCCCATAAATACAACACTTCAACAGGAGAAATGCACTTAGCAAGTGTCAGAGTCACAGCAGATTCCCCACCCTCTTAGATGCTGGCTGCATTTTTCCTCCCTTTCCAGAGAGTCTGGGGCTTGTGAACAAATTAGAGGGAACACACAGCACTGCAGGCCACACAGGTAAAGGAATAAAAGCAGTTCTCAGACATTTCTGGCAGTGCCAGCAGAATTTCAGTGACTTCAGGCACAATGTGGTCATGTACAATTGTTTAATGACCACTAGAAAAGTTAATTCAGCCAGTGGCATAGGCCTGCTCCCAGACACACATCAGTTCCTAAATTAAGTTACTCACCTTCTCCCTCTGACCAAGGCCTCAAAGGTGTCAGGAAAGGAGTGTCTAATGGGAAAGAAGGATTGCTTCAGTATACTTTCTTCCAGCTGCTATCTGCTTCCCTCACAAGATGAGTGTATTTTATTCCCAGACCACACTGTGTGTGTCAGACAGATCTCTCTGCAGGGAGGTTGGCACACTCCTGCTACCACAGCAGCTGCCTCTGGGCTGGCTACAGACCCCTGAGCCACCTAGGGAGTCTCCCACCAGCTGCATCCTACTGAAGTCATGAGACATGAAGACAACCTCCTTTCTTCCCCCTTCCACCCACACCCAGACAGGCTGCTCTACTCACTGACTTGCTTCACTGGATGGCTCCAGAAAAGTGTAAAACAAGAATGAAATACCTGTGGGAAGAGCAGTGAGGAAAGACTGCTTTAGGAGTGCCCTAGAATATTTTAGAATGCCTGCTAATGAAGACCCCCTTCCTCTTCTGGATGCCCCTGAGGTGACCCCTGCAGAGCAGCTTCCACAGAAATCAGCTGCCCTCTGCACGGGCTTCCCTGAGTACCCTCAGCAGCAGGTGCCAGTCCTTGTTTTGAGAACCAAGAACACAGCAGGAGCCTGGACAGAATGTGTCCTGCCATCTAAACGGGTTTTTAACCTCAATTATCACAGAAGCACAGACTGGCAGGGGTTGGAAAGACCTCCAAAGCTCACTGAGTCCAACCCCTGGCAGGGCAGGAGAGCACTAGAGCAGACCAGGCAGCAATGCATCCAGGCAGGGCTGGGATGTCTCCAGAGCAGGAAACTCCACAGCCTCTCTGGGGACTCAGTTCCAATGCTCTACGACCCTCACAGGGAAGTTCTCCCCCTGCTGAGGTGGAACTCATGATCCATAGCATCCCTACTCACACCTTACTGCCCTGAGCACGCTGCTTTTAGTAAGGAATCTATTTCTGAACCTCTTCCCTCAGGATTTTTAGTAACTAGGTAAGATGACATGACTGTCATCATCTTCAAATGGAAATCACTATGCTGAGAACGAGAAGCCACAAATACTGGTATTTTTAAGATTATTAATGGACTGAAGGCCTGAAAATGGCTAGAGTCAGACAGACACTTGTGGGAATAATGTCACCCCAATTAACAGCAACAGGCTCATGTAACTGCACCTGAAGATTGCAAATGTCACCCATGAAGGAAAACGTTGTCAGAATAAATCTGTGGAAAGTAATGAGAATAAATGAAGATGTAAGAGCCACCTGGAGGTTACACTTGGCCTAGTCCTTCACCTTTAGGTCTTCTCCACACTGTGCAGTCATGAGCAGAGGTATACTCAGGAAGACCTTTTTCATGCAGTTCTGTGCTTTCATATGAAGTTTACTTATTTGGCTATACTCCACCAACCTTAAGAAATTATGTTTTCATTAACCCCCAGAATTTTTTTCCCCTTTTGTGAGTTCCCTTATTCCCCTTTCATGAACACTAAAATCTAACCATGTGTCCAGCTGATCAAAAGGAATGCATACAAAATGCAACCAGCATTACTCCAGATCAGGAACCACAATGACAGGATTAATCCACAAGAAGAACTAACGAAGTCCATTGCAGCCAATACACTGGCACTGCAGAACATTTCTTACACAACACTGCAGGTATTTAAGCAATTGTCACCCTGACTTTACAGCTGCCAGCTTCACTCCATGCCCACTGCACAGCAGTTGCACACACACTGGGTTTTGTAGCTTCACAACAGCCCCTTTCTCACATTTTCTTTACACCAGACAGGAGTCCAAGTCCTTCTTCCCACTGTGACTCAAGCACCTCAAAGCTAAGCTGCATGAGTTGGCATGAGGCTGGGGGTGCCAACCTGAGGGACATGCAGAGATGGTGGTGGATAGACACCATTGGGGTGTGTAAGGAGAGCAATTGAGATCCTAATTCCTACTGAAATCAAAGCATCAGGCTCCTAAATGCACTGGGAAACCTTGAAGTGTGTCCACATTTGAAGGCACAGCCACACAGCTCTGAACCTGGAGTGAAAACACAGGCTTGGAAAACATTAGCCCGTTTTCAGAAGGGACAATCTGATCTTCCACACACAGTCAATCACCCGTGGATGCATTTGTGTGCACCCATACATCCAGACAGCCATAGCAGCTGGGAGCCCTGCCCATCACTCCCCTGTCCTGCTCAGAGCCCAGGACAGGCTGGTGGGCAGCTCCCTCCTGGCAGCTGCAGCATTAGTCTCATCACTGTGGGCAGCCCAGCAGTGAGACACCATTGAAGGGACCCCAAGGCAGGGGTGACCCCCCTGTGCAGTGTGTGGGCAGCCCAGCAGTGAGAGACACCACTGAAGGGATCCCAAGGCAGGGGTGACCCCCCTGTGCACACCCCAGTACCCCATTCAGCACCCCTTGCCCGGGTGGCTCTCCTGGTGCTGCTGCTGGAGCTTTGGGAAGCTCCCTGGGCTCAGGAGTCTCCCCAGCCCCTGGAAAGTGATGCCCCTTCCAGGCTGCAGCTCTTTCATCTCTCTGGTGAAGCAGCTATGTCAAATAAACATGTTTTACAAACACTGGTGTTCACTGAATGCTGAGCTACCACAACCACTTGAAATGCTAAACTCCAGTCAACCTTTATAATGCCTTTTTTTCCTGGCAACATTACAGATACTTGTACGGCTACTGTGAATATTCAAATACTGTAATTGGAAATGATTTACTTTGTTTTGAATTAACTAAAATTCCATTGTTAAGCACAAATACTGCTTCACTAAATCATCAAGCTTTTAATAGGTTCACATGAGCAGGTTACTGAGCGTGTCAGGATTTATAATGCTCATGGGGAGCTGACCACTGTATTATGCTTCCTGCTGCTAGGTAATATGCATGACACATTTCTGGACACTAATTCATTTATTTAATAGTAACAGTATGCAAAAACAGAGTTCAAAATGAGGCTGACAAAGAAGGTATAAAAGTTTTATTAATCCATAGCTAATCAAAGGCCAGAGGAAGGCATATAATGGTGGCATTTACAGACCATAGCGAATGTGAATAAATTAAATTTTTGTTTCCTAAAATCTTACTAATGGGATGTATTCGGCTCGAAACATTTATACTTTTAATTACGGTGGCAGACAATTTAGAGCAGGTATCTGGTTGTATTGTGCTTCAAACTTTGCATCGAGGGTCTCCACAAATCCTCTCATCAGTGGTTGTGTGACGCTGATTTGTTCCTGTGGGCTGTTGCCACGCTCAGAAATCATAACATTATTTATTTTCTCATTTAATTATACAGTGACAGATTACTTGCAGGGGGAAAGGGCAGTGAGGGCAAGTATTCTCTTCCTGTGAGGGAAATTCCCCTGCAAGGCTCACCATCAGGCATATACTATATAACTTCAGGGCTCTATCCTTCACACGTTTATATACAGGAATAAACCAGGAGAGTGATCCATAAGGAAACAGTTCTTTCTCCAGGTAAAAGTTTTTATAGGATCAGCTTCCTCACCCTGTCACTCAAGTGTAGTGTGCCATGTGGATCACTTGGTCCCCTCTTTACACAGCTGCTAACTGAAGGTCTGTTTTTAATTTGATTTTGTTCTGTGAAACGAATTAATCACTATTTGTGCCATCAAATAAGCACAAGCCTGCTGACAAATGCTGAAGGCCGTGTTTATTTTCATATCCATCCGTGGAGTTAAAGTAACAGCAGAGTAAAATAGCACCCTGACTATTCACATTGTAAATGCTGTTGAGTTCAGAGCAGCCTGGCTGTGTACGAGGAAGAGCAATCTCTGCAGGCTGTACTGGGAATGCCTTGGCAATACTCACAATGGATTTGCTCAACTTTTATGTGCAACAGCAGTCAATGTTTGAGGGATCAAGTTCTCCCTTCCTTAAATCCCCAATCACGTTCACGTGCACTTCATAAACCAACTGGCCAAGCAGACAACATGGAAAGCCTAAAGGTTAAATACACATTATTGACCTGAAGGAAGCTGTGTTCTACAGATCATTAAATATGTTGTGCTCTTCTGTTGCAGCTGGTCACACTGAAAAGTGCCCTGGGAACATTAGTTAATGCTTAGATGTTCTACCCACATTTGTGTGACATAAAATCAATACCTTTCCTTTAACTTGCTTATTCCCAGCTGGGAGTTGCTAAAAACCACCAAGAGCTCCATCACGTGCATGCATGTGTATGTGTCCAGGCACACATTTTAATGGCAGAGAGCCACAGAGAGGGAACTCCTACTCCCTACACTGGGGTGCAGCCCCTTAGCACAAGAAACATGTTGGAACAAAGGGTTTTTGCTTGTTTGCTGCCTTGCAGAGGCAATTAATTAAGACTTCTGCCACCTCTCCAACTTCTTGTTCCTGCAAACCTAACCCTAGGCTATGGGACACTGATGTCACCCACACAAGGAGTGCTTGGGGACAAGAGAGTACCAACAGTCCTCACTTTTCCTTGTTGACTTCTGAGACATAATGGCTAGGACACTTCATTCTCAGAGCTCCAATCCTAACTTTGTCCTTAGCTCTTGACTGAGCACGAGGTCAGGTATGTGGCCATGTGCCCAGGCTACCCAGCAACGGGGGAAACATCCCACCAGTAGTTCCCAGATTACTTTGGCATCTTGTTAAGTATGCCATTCCTAATCATTTCTGTTTTCCTTGGAAACCTGACCCTAATCCTAGCTTCACTGACCTCCTGGAATCTGAACCCCAGCCACTGTATCTCATCCCAGGATTAAACTTGTAAGGGACCAGTGAGCAGTTGCCTCCAGCATCACCCCAGTAGGGAAAAAAGTTTATTGTAAAGAGATTGAATAGACAGAAGCTTCTCCCACCATGAGTCCCCCAATGGGACACTGTTGGAATGTGTGGGTGGGGTGCTAATTTATCCCTCTTCTGTTTCCTTCTTCTCTTCCCTTCTCTTCCACCAAGTCCTAAGAGCACTACTAAAGTGCTGTTGGCTGCCAAGTGCCATCTGACCTTGTTTGTGTCTCAATTGCACCCTGGAGGAGTCCTTGGAATCCTTGGTTGTATTGGGAACTGGATCAGACCATAATAATAGTGGCCATTCTATGATGGGAAGCAGTAACTGAACACAGAATGGTGGCTGCACAGGTCTGGGAAAGTCCAGGTAAAGAAGGCAGGGCCAAAGGGTTAACTAGTAAATTTTTACTAACTAGTGAATTTACTAACTAGTGGCTGCTGACCAGGCAAGGGCCTGGGAAGAAAGAGGACATCACAGTGAGCAAATTACTACATTTAAACGTCCAATAACCAAGCCCAAAGTATTTCAAATCTAGTTCTGCTCTTGTGGGATGAACACATCCTTAAAATGTGTCATTCTGATGTCTTCAGAGTCCCCAAATACTCAGGGAGTATTTTAATTTATGTTTTAAAAATAAGTTGAGGCTGCTGATTCCTTAGATCCCTTCAGATCCTAACTCTTAGAGAGAAAATTGACAACACTGCTCTGATGTCAAAACCAGGAGGACACTGAGATTAGCACTGAAACTGCCCTGAGTCAGGACGTTGCCCTGGAGATTAACATTTCAAATCAAAAGCTTCCCAAGCAACTAACTGTGAGAGTGTAATTGCCAGAATTGGGACTTTCAGATACCCCACAGCTGCTCTCAGCAAACAGCATTTGGTCTCCTGGAGAGCAGACAGAGGGAGAGAAGTCAAAGCAAAGCAAACCTGACAAGAGTGTGGGGAGGTGGACCCTTAGTCTCTGGCTGCTGCAAACCTGTGAATCACTCCATTGAAGGCAAACCTGAATCACCAGCTCCACTTCTCCCCTGGAAACATAACCATCTCTTTAGGGCTTTTGCTAAAGACCAGCAAAGTTAAGTGACACTTGTAGTCCTGCTTTCTGTGGTCAGTGCCAGCCCTCAGCTGTCCCTAGAGCTGTGTCTGTGTGTGGTAGGAAACAGCCACATTATTAAAAATACATTCAGATTTCTAAACACAGACCAAGTCCTAGATCTTGAGGGAGCATCAGGATGATTAATAACCTCTGGAGCATCTGTCAGTTGCAGTGACACAGGCTGGAGACAGAGGGAACGTGGGGAAGAAATGCCAAAGGACCATTTTCACTGGAACACTTTCCCTAGACAGCAAAGGAAGGGGAAAAAAAAGAAACAAAGCAAAGGAGTTGCCTTTTCTCAACCTCACTCCAAACATAGCACCTACCCACAAGTGTCTGATCCACTTTGTCAGGAGGGCTTACATTAAACCTGCAGCTGCAGGAGCATCCAGCTGTCCTACCTGGGGTGAGGAAGAGCACGTGCTCAGGACTTTGTGCAGAGGGGCAGGCTGCTGTAGCATTCACACCCACAGCTGGAACACTTCATCTCCTCTGGCCTTTTATCACAAGCAAGACAAACATCATGATGTAAGTTTATTGCACATACTGTCATGGACTGATTTCTGCAGGGTAGCAAGTGTCAGCTAACGAGGATGAGAAATAAAATGCATATTAATTTCTCTAGCTGTTTGTCTCTTTTCAACCACTGCCTACACAGTTACTTGAATTCTCTTGTTACTTGGCTCCATGGACTTAGCTTCTAGGCACCTTCTCAAGAGCCTTTTAGCAAAGGGGTTTTTTTTGCTTATTTGAATGGTGGCCATGGACAGGAATTATTTCACCTCCTGAATAAAGCTACAGTTTCCAGGAAATGTTTCTGGGGCCATCTCCCCTGTACCACAGCTGGTACACTGTGAACACCACCAAAGAACAGAGACTTTTATCAACCCATGCCTCTTCAAAAAGACCTTGGCTCAGTCTTGTATGTATAACATTCTACAGAAACACTATCTAATATTTCTTTCTAACCCCACAGAATGGCAAAAGGTTAAGCAGGAGAACTGTGGAACAGCTGCACACCTACCACAGAGTGAATGTGGACAAATGTCAAGTGACTGTGTGCCCTGCATATTCCTATATAATCACTGACATCATTTTTGCTTTTAAACCACAAAAGGTTTAAAACACCTTTAGGTGTCCTGTTAGGACACAGGTTCCAGGAAAGGAGTCTTCATATAGAATCACAGAATCATTCAGGCTGGAAAAGCCCCTGGGGACCATCAAGCCCAACCATTCACCCTACTCTACAGGGTTGACCCCTATATGCATAAGGAATCTAGATCCCTTCTCAGCCTGTGCTCACTGTGCTCATCATCAGCCTGTCACCTACTGCCCCTGCAGTACCTCCAACCCCAGGGATCTAACCGGCTCCCCATATCTAACCAACTCCAGCCACCCTCAGATCCTGGACCATCATCATTTCTGCTGGGGTCTCTTACAAAAACCTGCCAAAACGGTCTTTGTTTCTCTTCTCAGTTGCTCTTTCCCTTTTCTTAGTGGCATGTCGTGGGTATTCCTGGCCTTTCAAAGGATGTGCCTTTTTGTGCTTCTAATGGACACAGCCAAGTGGCTGTGATCTCTCTCAGCAAAGGCCTACAGCAGTCTACCAAGCACACTGGTGGAGCTGAGAGTCTCTGGGCAGCGGGGCCAATATTCTTCCACACAAACATGCAAACACTCAACCCCAGCTCTGGAAAAAAAGGTTGATAAAACGTACCAGGAAACGTCTGAAGAACACTCCCCAAAGGGACAGCACCAAATAGAAGCTGTTATGATCCAGACACAGCTTTCCTAAGGCATCCTTCCCTTCCTGGGCCAGTTGCACAGGAGTCTGAGCTCAGCAAGGTCACCAGCCAATCTGCCTGGCTACTGTGAGAGGCTCAGCGAAGCAGCGGCTGCTCCACCATGCTGGATTGAGATGTGTGCCCACAGCACTGCACGGGGATGATTCAGGGGCTTGCAATGCATGAATCCCCACACAGGCCCAGCCTTAAGCATCACCTCTAAATTGTCATTTTAAAGCAGCCTCTTCTCCACCTGTTTTCTTTTTGCACTAAAATTCCTCCCCCTCGGCCGCGAGCAGTGCATCTTCCTTTAGAACCTGGCAATATTTATTGACTGTGCTCTTTGTTCACATCTGTCAGACATGGGAAGTCACCACCACTTTACAAGACTATCATTTTTAAGTCGTGCCATTCATCACCAAATGGAATAGTGTGAGCAACATTTCCTCAACTGCAATGAATTATACAAGGGTCAGCAAGCCGGAGTCGCGGTTGGCGACACAAACATTGGCCTCAGGTAGCAAACCCATCTCTGCAGCTGTTCTCATCCATATGGGTTCAATGAACTGCAGAGAGTACAGGCCTCTGCTTATTGAGAGGATCTGCTGGAATTATTTCATCTAACCAGCACCATAAAACAGCTATGAAGTAAGGTGAATGCTATTCATCTAAAGCTCATCTGGTAGCCAACTGCTGAGCGAGGGGAAAACAGGGATGGCAAAGCAGCAGCCAGATGTGATTGTGAAATGCAGGTGTTCCTCAGTTTCACACCTCCACCATTAAAACCAGAAGAGGGAACAATGCACCTGTGGTTCACCAGCAGCTGGTCACCCCGACAGCACCACGCTTCCTGACAGGCGATTTCCAGGAGTCCTCAGTGCCTTCCCTCACTAGCATAATGCCCTTTTAATGTACATGCTGTCAAGCAGATTTGTTTGGCAGCCACACAATTAGCCCTGGTTTTGCTCTGAAGCAGAAGATTTTGTTTATGCACAGAGTTTTGCAAGCGAGGCTGTTCTGTGATTAGGCAGGGATGTTTCAGCAGAAGGCTGGTCACCTGCATACAGCACACACAGGGCTCTCATCCCCCCTGCCTGCCCATGGAGAAGGGGAAGAATCCTGGGATTCTTTAATGTTGGACTTCCAGCAACGGGCCCCGAGATAAATCAGCTTTCCTAGAAGACACTGTTAACACCGTGTTGCTCACCTCAGCCTTGTTTTACTCCTCATTTCCATCAGTGCAATGTGACTGAGCAATGTTCTAGTGACAACTGATTGTGCAAACAATTCACAGATTCACAGATTCACAGATATTAGGGGTTGGAAGGGCCCTAGAAGATCATCTAGTCCAA
Organism: Ceyx melanurus; assembly: GCA_024611195.1. NCBI lineage: Eukaryota > Metazoa > Chordata > Aves > Coraciiformes > Alcedinidae > Ceyx > Ceyx melanurus. Next base: position 38,228 of record JANHGL010013575.1, read on the forward strand.
CTCCCCTGCCTGAGCAGGATCACCTAGACCAAGTCACCCAGGAACAGACCCAGGTGGGTCTTAAGTGTCTCCAGAGATGGAGACTCCACAACCTCCCTGGGCAGCCCCTGCCAGAGCTCTTGAAGACCTGCCAGGTCCAAGCAAGTCCCCCAGCTGCCATCACAGAGCAGCAACTCCTGAAGCCCCTGTTGGACTGAGAGCTGTTGGCTGCAGGAACACCACAGGTCTGGCTCAGACTAAAAAGCAAGATTGCAGAGGCAAGACCTTCAACAGAGACTGCTTCTGTAGGTGAGAAACACAAAGAAGCTTCATTTTTCTTACCTTAATGGCATCCAACCTAAAAACTAAGGACAAGTTAAGCACTCCCTAGAAAAAAAGTGAAGCTTGCAGTAGAAATATTGAGGCCTTAGATGTCTGGGTAATAATAAAACAATCATTTCTGAGTAGCACCACTGGCCCAGTTTGCATTTGAATCATTTTAAACTGTTCCCTCAAAACAAGGATCTCTCAGAGATTCTCTCTCTGCAGGTCAGGGTTGATGAAGCCAGACAAGCATCCCATGTAGTGGCATTTCCTTGGGAATCCCAAGTTCTTTTGTTACTACCCAAAATCAGCAAATCCCTCAAACACAGGGCTGCTGTGCTATTGGACTGTAGCAGGGAAATGATGGAATTGAAGGGTGGCTTCAGCACTGTGGGTGTATAAAATGTCATCCTTTCAGATGTCTTCTGGGATTAATTAAATTATGTAAATATATGTTAACAATAATTCATAATATTTTAATAAAACCTTTTTATTTCTCTTGGCTTCTTAGAAGTGCAGTCTCGGGTGTCCTTAGGGTGCTGGATGTTTTGTTTTTACACTTTAAGGACACACAAGGTTATACACTTGATAAGCAAGGAAGCACAACTATTGATATATAATGCAGCTAATGATGCTGGGCATCCTTTGTCTGCTGTCAGTCCCAGTTTTTGCTGGGAGCACTGTTCATCAACAAAGTGACTTCGTATCAAGAAGAGGATTCACATTTTTCAAGTTTTCTGCCAGAGAGCTATTCTGGGAAAGAAAAAGCTATTTTGATGATTTTTTTCCCCCCCTCTAGTGGAAGATTAAACAGTGAAGGTGTTTCTACTGTTGTCACATTTTGCATCAGTAAATGGAATCAAATCTAGCCCACACTCATGCCTCAAGTGAACTTACTGAAAGCTGCATCCCCAGGGATGTTTTTCTCCACACGGTCTTCCTGCTTGTTCAGGCTGTGAAAGTTCATCAGGTTTAAGGTGACTCCAGTTTAAAAAAAACCCCAAAACCCAACTAAAATCAACAGGATAGTTTAGTAACAAAAGAGCAGCATTTCATAGCAGCTACAGAGGAGATATTTTGGGATGTGGCCGTTTCATCAGTGGCAGGATTGTGGCACAAGTGGGAAGCAATCATGCTTCTGGGATGCTGAAGTTTTCCCACAGCAGAGCAGTTCAAATGAGTGCAATAATCTGTAGCAGAGCACTTCAGCTGCTCAGCTGCACACAACTGCAGCCTAGATAGAGCCTCCTGAATAAAGAAATTCAGAAATCACAGCACAGGGTCCCACCTCAAGAGCAGACTTCACATTTCTTTTCATTTTGGTATTTTTCCTCCACACTGGCTCACTCTGTGACAACACAGGGCAGACTGCTCACCATGCTCACTCTGCTCACTCTGCTCACTCTGCTCACTCTGCTCACTCTGCTCCTGCTCGTGTCCAGGCAGTGTGAGGGACAGAACTGCAGACACTGGGACAGAGAAACATCCATGCTCACAGAGGTTAAGACCATGAGCACCACCACACAGGATCAGACTACACACCACTTTTGGTTCCTTTATTCCACAGCCTGTAACCAGAGGCAGATAATTAAGGTTCAGTCTTGACAGGTTCTAGCCAACCACCTGACTTGAGGGAAAGGGACACTGAGCATCAGAAGGAGCCTGCATTTTCAGTTTGCCTCTCATCTCATTTCTTTGCTTCATCAGAACTCCAGAGGAAGTCTTTGGAAATTATCTGACCTTTGGGAATGACAAATACTAAATTTTCTCCTCGAAGTTGCACCCCAAAACAATATTGACACTTAAGGATTTGTCTACTAGTAAATCTGTCAGCTTGAGAGAGGTGCTGATATTAGTGAACACTCACATTATATTCTTCTTTTTCTAGTGTCACAAGACAGTAACACCTGAAGTAACCATAAAAAAACCTAAACAAAATGAAAGCTTTTAAATAGGCATTATATGCTTTTTTATTATTATTATTTGCAGCTTGTAAAAGCTGTTTATTGCAGCTGCTACACACCAAGCTTACTGACAGAATTCCCATGCATTAGTGTTCAGCAGGCTGTATTCAGCAGCACACACGTGCTATTGAGTGAAGGTTTCATTGCTCAAAGCCCACGGGATCACAATGCCACTCTCCTCCTGGTTTCAAACTCTTTGGACCATTTTGGGCTCTTCTAGAACTGCCTCTTCCCCAACATGAAGACTTTCCAACTATGTAAACAACAGCATTTTCCAACAGAGAATAAGCTTTGCTGATGTGATGAACACAGAAATATCAAAAGACCTCATGATTCCCAGAGGACTTCCAGTGGGTCTGAAAACTTGGCTGGTTTTGCCACTGACACCAGACAGCCCAAGTTAAACCTCCACCTACAAACCTTGTCCTGCCACCGTCCTCACAGTTACAGCCAAACTTTTGCTTCTGATTATATTGCCATTCTTTTTCCCTTACTGCAGAATAAGAAGCTCCAAAACACCATGAAAAGGCACAAAGGCCACCTGGGAACGTGGCTAGGACAGCACTAAAATGGTTTATCTCCAGGGTTCAGTTTCAGCATGTGCTTGCAAGATATTTTCCACATAACTGAATAAGCCTGACTCAAGTTCCTTTTGTGATTGGGGGCTCAAAAAAGCAATGACTGCTTGTGAAAATATATTCATATATTTCCTTCACTTGCTTTCAATGTCCATTCTGGAGCAATTTGCTTGTGGTAACCTGCATGGGGCAGTCCAACCAATGCCAAGGTGACACCATTGGCAGGACCTGCCTGTGAAACATCTGGGTCTGTTCAGTGGTGAAATGGTCTGGGATGTTTTCCCAGCACACACCAGACTGCCCTTGGGCTGCTTCCCTAGCACACACCAGACTGCCCAGTGCTCTTACAGCTTGGTGCAGACCCTTTGATGAGCATCAATTCACAAGCAGCATCATAACTGTTCAAGAGCATTACTTTAACATCAGAGTAAACTGCCCCTGTACTCCACCTCATTTCCAAAGGACCCTTTGAGCACCAGAGGGTTTGAAGATAGGCTTTACCAGCTTTACACTGCTTTCAATGCCTTGGGTTTTGGGGTCTACATGAACTTGTGCCACAACACGGTGTCCCCAGCTCCAGTCCCCTTGCTGGATGAAGCAGAAAGGTGCTGAAGCAAAGCCTCACAGAACAGAAGGGACAAGAACTGGAGCAGGAGGATGCACAGCTTGTCCTGTGCCATAAAGCCCAGTCTAGAAAATACCAATGAAAAGAGTGCACAGTCTGCTCAGCTAAACACCTCCTGCCCTTCAGGGCCTTGGGATGACACCAGTGACACAAGGGGACTGAAGATCCAAGGACAATCCCAGCAGTCCCAAATCCAACCCCCAAAGAGCTGCTTCCACACCCACACGTAAAAAAAAAATCAGCATTCAAAACCTGACAGTGGAGAAAACACACTTGATTAGCAAAATCCCCTAATATGAACACAGACATGATTAACACAACTCATTTAGTGCTGCTAAATGTTAATACATCCCAAGATCCCTTCTTGCTCTCCTGTTTACTCTGTCCTCCTCTCTTTTGCTAGAGGTTCTCATGGTAAAGCACTTTTCACTCTAACAAGGCCTCTCTTTGGAATACCATCTTTAAATTATTTAAATACTCATCTGGTAAACAATGCAGTATTTTTAGCAATAAGGTAAAAATCATGTTGCTTTCTGAACTAAGCCCAAAGGAAATGTTGAATTATACAAACTGGTTTATTTCTTAAATGATAACAAGACATGCTTGAGGAACCCTGTGCATCGTGACATTATGATTAAAACTAACTGTTAAATAGCTAACTCTGTGGAAAAAGAAGCCTGCAAAAGCCCCCTGCATGCACACAAAGGTACTTTTTCCATAGGCTAAATACGATGAAAAAGAAAAAACAAAATTCTCTTGCCAAAAATCAGGCTGTACCTTAAACATTTACATAATATTCCTTTACAATCCATGGAAGAAAAAAAATAAAATAAAAAAGAAACTTGAAAAAAGCAACTTACAAAAGCAACTGAGAACCATTCCCAGATTTAGCAGCATTGCAAAGGTAGAACTAGGAATGTTCTGCAGTGGGATTCACCTCCTAGAGGTTCCTGGGGTGCCACAGCAAGGCCTTCTGTGAAGCAGGGAGAAGTGAAGGGGCATTCTCACCACGGGCATCCACCCCCCAGGAATGGCACTGTGGAGCAAGGGGAAGAAATAACCTGCCTGTGCCTGCTGCCAGCCAAAGGACTGTGCTGGTGAACACCACACATTAGAGCACAACCCTGCTGCAGTCGTGGCTCCCTAAACTGCATGCTGTGCTTCACTTCCAGGGAGTGTCCAGGCACTGACAACACTCCAGTGTCTGCAGGAAAAGAGTCCAGGTCCTGCTCTCAGCTCCAGCAGCCTCTGGGTAGGTGTCAGCTCACCCCTGATGCAGCTGATTTAGAACCTTGTGCTGTGAGGGCAATGTTGGTAAAAGCTTTAACCATAGTTTTTATGATGCTATTAAGTTTTAGTCATTTGTGGGTTTTACAGTATATGAATACTATAGATGCCACCTTAATTAAAAGGTCTTGTCATCTTGTGCAATTAAAAAGAGAAAATGTACTCTCCTCTGAGTAACCAGGAACAAATGGAGCAAGCTGCATTATACATGCTAAGTACACAGCAATTCTGTGCCCTTCCTGCATCACAGACACTCTCAAGCCTCCCATACTTCCCACTAGTTCTGGGGCAGTGTTTTGTACATAACTCACTTGTGAGGTACTGGTGCCAGGGCACTGACCATTGCCAACAGTGGTAAAAACAAAGTTCTACTTGCAGCTACTAACTCTACATACACAGAGTGCAGAAGGAGAAGTGTGCTGGCTCTCGGGATTTTCAGCTAAAAACACCACTTGAAAAAGGCTTTTTTTTAAAAAAAAAAAGAAGAAAATATCTAATGGATTGTAAGATGGTCTCTTCCCAAATAAATAATAATAAATACCATTTAAACACCATTTAAACAGACTGCAGTTCCCATGCACCTATTTAACCAGCTATAGGATGTATCTTATAAACCAGACCATGCATGGAACATTCACAGCCCACACATGTAAATGCATTTCCACTGCTACCTACAGTGAATCCCAGCAGCTGGCTGCCAGCATGTCCCCACTCAGCTGCAAACACACTCACCTTCATCAGTCTGGCTCATTCTTTCCATTCTCACTCCCAATCAAGGTCTTTTGAGATAATGAAGCAGTTAATGATTGGTTGCCTGGAGGTCTGTGCCCGGACAAGGACTGCCTTCAGGAGCCACTAGGAACTCCTGATGAGAAAAGGATGTCCTACATCCATCTGCTGCTGAGCACTTAATGCCCTGGGGCATTATAGCAACAGGGCAGCAAAAATTTGTTGGAGAGTAGCTCTGGGGAAAAGGACCTGGGTGTCCTGGTGGGCAGGGGATGACCATGACAGGACAAGAGGTAATGGGAGTCAGTTGGAGCACAAGAGGTTGAGGGGAAACACAAGGAAAAACTTGTTCCCAGTGAGGGTGGCAGAGCC
>JANHGL010013576.1:0-12450 GCA_024611195.1 Ceyx melanurus
AATGTGCATATGTAATTTATATATATATATAAAAATATAAAAGTGGGAACACTACGCCAAAAATCCCAAATACTTGGTAGGCTCAAATCTTTAAAAACTATTTAAATCAACTAGAATATGTTTGACTAAAAAATAGATCCTTTTGAGAAACCCACTTACCATAGTATCACTCGTTTGGATAGCCACAGCAATTTCTGAGTCAACCATGGCATCCTAGACCAGTGCTTCTGCAGCTCCACCCAGGGGCAACAGAAGGGTCTGGGACTGTGGCCAAGTATAGAAACTAAAGTGTTAAAACCAAGAAGAGCTTTCCCTTCTCTGTTTGCCACCTCAAAGCAAGAAGCAGAGATCATTTCTTCAGGATACGAGAACCAAGAAATACCAAAAAAAGCTTCCATATGTACTTTTTCAGCACCTTTACTTAAGAGAAGCCAGTTACACTGTAACATTTAATAATCAACTCTGAAAAAGATTTATTGACATATTTCTAGAACTGAAGTTTCCTCCAAACTTAATGTTAAAACTGGAATATTGCTCCATCTTCAAAATGTCACCCAAAAAAATCAACCAACAAAACACAAACACCACAAAACCCAAAAACACTGCATTGGAAAAGGTCTGCCAACACACAATTCACAGGAAAAGTGTTTTTTCCTACATAAATAGCCTTCATATCACTGGAAATAACATCACTGGAATGTTAATTGTGTTACAGTACTTCAAGTATGTTGCAATTACAGTTAAGAAATTTAACATGTTAAAGCAGCAATACATGTTAAAGCAGTAAAAAGATGACATCTAAAAGCAAAGATTAAGAAAATGCTTCTGTCTCAGTGAGAATACCTCCTTCTTCTTGACACCCTTCCCCTCTGCCCTCCTTAAAAGAGGCATTTAAAGTTACAGAGTAGATAACAGCTTCATCAGTCATCTAGAGAACTGTTATACTGCACCAACAAAGAAAAGGACTGAACATATGGGGGCTGTATCTTGCTTTTATCAACTCATTTATACTCTCCAGAAGATAAAATGTTTTTCCCCATGACTAAAAATAAACCACAACATTTTGAAGTGACAAAAATATTATGTTGTAAAAATCAAATAGAGATGAACGATTCCAGTAATAAAACAAATGTCACTGAAGTCCCAAAAGCTGTAATCACAATTAATTATTCTTAATAAGGCAGATTTTACTTAATTTACACTAATTTATAGTGTTATAAACATTCTTCACTTTGCACAGTTCATTAAAATCAATACCTAGCAAGAATACAGTATTGCACCAAAAGCTGAAATTAACAGGTTTGACTTATAAAGTGCTGAAACCTTTCCAAGGTTGTGCCATACTGCAGCTCTATATTCATCATGATTCATGTCTCTTGAATACATTAAGAGTTCCATGTGGCCACTTGACTGCAGGCTTCAAAGAAAAGTCTGTATGAGGTAGAATAAACTCCTTCAGGTTTTCCAACACCCTATGGACCACTCAGCTGTGCAAACGGCTCTGCCACGGGAAAGGGCTCCAAAGCTTTCTCTGAGTTCTTCCAGTTGTGAAAGTTTTCTTTGTACCATTCAACTAATATGAAGAGAATTTTGATGAGTCGACCAGAGGTAACAGGGAAATTCATACATTTCACAGATACTGCAAGACTGACAACGTGCTAATAGTTTATTGTGCAAAACTTTAACCTGTCATACTAAAAAAAAATCTCATTTCGATTTTATTTATGCTCCATGCAAGACTTATTTTAGCATTAAAAAGTAAATGCCAGACCTGATTCTACTTAATTATTTTTTAAATAATCAGGTAGCCACTATTTAATGCAACCAAATTTATGTAACATTATAGTGTTAATTCTCTTTAGCTTTTCATTAACCTATATACCTATTTCCCTCCCCCTCTCCCTCCTCCCATCATTTCTAAAACAATTACTGTAAGTGCCATCAGTCCTACTTGTTTTCTTTATTCCTTCTTTCCAGGGCACTTTAGGTCTCCATCCTAAGTTATGCATTTTTTCTGAATTCATTGGGTATCTCAGGTCATTGGTAGGTCTGATGAAATAGAAAATACACATAGAAAACGATTTGATTAGGTTTTTTCATTAATTAGAGATGCAGTACCTCACACTGTCTTCATACCAACATTAGGTATGCCTTTGAAAAATCCCATCAATGTGAATAGATCACATTGCCTTCAAAAAATGCACAGCAGTTGAGTGCAGTTACAACAACACAATTCAGTATGTACAGTCAATTACTTGGAATTGACTAGAATAAATATGAATTAATATCTTACTGGCACAAAAACAGATGCAAAAAAACTCAAAATCAGTGCCAAAGCAATTGTGCAAATCGGAATGTTTGCAACTCTTCAGGCAGTCACTACACAAGCCACTGTTTTCTAGTACCAGCATTCAGTTTTTCATCTTGAAAGCCCACCAATGTTCACACACTTCAGAAGTGAAATACATAGACTTCCAAAGCATTGTCATCACAGTGCCTCATTAGTTACACAAAATTAGCAATACTGCATATGTAGAATCTCAAGCTGCAAGATTCAACACAGAAAGAGAATCACAAGCACAACACAGATTTTCACTTCCACAGTCTGGCACTTCAGGAGTCTAGTCTAGCATTCCTGCATTACTGGCAGTAGCATATGGAGTAGTTAAGCTACACGTGCAGAGAGAAACCATAACCATTATTAAAACATGCTCATCTCAAGCAGAAACAGAACTACTTTTTCCATGGCAAGTAACCCCTGTGACCTTTAAGTCACTTGTTACTGAATTAAATATTCATTAGTTAGGTATCTTAAGACCTCAACATTCTTTGAAACATGTATTCCTATGTGGTTAGTTTTCCCAAACCCATTTATGTTTAAACATTAGCAGACAGGGCCCAATACATGTAAGAAACATCTCTAAATTATACTGAGACCTACTGAACACTCACGTTGTGTGAGCCAAAGGCAATTTATTCCATGTGACACATCAGACAGTATTCTGAACACTTCCTTTTATAAACAAAGATTAGTACATGTAAAGACACTTCAGTTGCCATAGTAACAATCCAAATGTGAACAGAAAGTGAGAATTCTGAAGGCCATAGTAATACTTAACTGCCATCAGGAGTCATGTAATTTCTAATCACTTTGTGGTACCTAATGTGAGCAGAGACTCATTGCTACAGAGAAGAAATGGAGATAAAAACAGAGCCAAACTAAGCCTGAATCACACAGCAAAAGCCCATTTTTAAAAGATATTCATTTTTGCCACCACCATAACTTTGCCACCTCAGAGTTTTAGTTATATTTGAGATAGTTTTAGATTCCTTTCTTAAACTGAAACTGTTAAGTACCCTATGTAGATGTGGATTTCTGCCTGTGGAGAGTGGGTCTTGCCTATAAAGCACATCAAAGTCTGAACTAGTCACTTTAATGTAAAAATAGAGACAGTGAGATCACTCAAATGATGTTGTATACAAAATACTGAATAAACTAAACAACCTGTAAGAAGAGAGTTGGCTAACACATAGAACCTGTCCGTTTGCCTGAGCTGACTTCAGTAATGAGAAGTCTGAAGAGTGAGCAGACAGATTAGCACTACACATTCTCCTTCAAACATATACTCTGACCTAAAGATCCAAATAACAAATGGAAATCCTACTTTTTCCTATACAGTGCTATGTACAGTTCAAGATGTCAAATCCACTAGCAAATATTTAAAATAATTAAAAACAAACAAACTACAAACAAAAACATCAGGTCTTAGTCCCTTAATAGTATTGAATTCTGAAAAAACAGAAACTTTCACAAAGACCTGTTTGACTAAAGTCCCAGAAACTTTCTGGACAAAACTATCCTGCATGTGCTTCATTATTTTCTTACCTGTCTTTAACATAATCCATCCAGTGCTCCATTTCAGATTCTGAACTGGTCTTCTTTATCTGTTAAAGAGAAAAAAAAATCATCCCCACACATTTTCCACTGTCTTAACATTCATTTAAAAACAGATTTGTTGGTTTTTTTTAAACAAGATTCAAGACTATTAGGAAAAATAAACAAGCCACAAACAGAAATGGTCTTTTGTATAAACAATTTTCTAACTACAAGAATTAAAAAAACTATTTAGAGCCATTCCAGTACTCCTCCTCCATCCAACCACTGCCTAACCATTCCTAACCACAGTGGTATTTAAAAGGGTCACATTCTCAGACCAAAACTGAAGCAGTCAACATTAAAAAAACCCCAACCAAATAGTATATGATCATTATGCCAGTTATGTCCCAGTTTGGATAACTGATTCAGCAGTGCAATACACAACAGCCTGTACTGCAAAGCACTGTAATTGTTTACTCACTAAATGGATCAGCTCCTTAGCAAGCTGGGCAATGGACATCTCAAAGTTAGTTCCAATGTTATAAATTTCTCCTGGCTTCCCCTCCTTCAGGACAGTAAGGAATGCTTCTACCACATCAGCTGCATACAGGAAATTCCTCTTCTGTAGTCCAGAACCATGAATACAGCTTAACCAGAAAAAGACAAGAGATATTTGTTATTCCTCAAACAGAAACATTACTTTTATTAGACTGCATTTGAAGCAGTTTTGCTGCTGCCATTACCTAAAGGTACCTTAGACAGCTGACATGAAAAGTGACCCTTTAGTTTAAGAAAATCTTATCATTAAAATAAGCAATTCCTAACTTAGTTTTGAAATTAACATTTTACTAATGACACCACACACTAATAACTGTAATTAGTTTTATAGCAAAATACCACAAACAAAAAAAGAAAATTACATACCACTTTCTGTTCTGTTGCAACAAAGATATAAACTTTGGAATAACCTAAGGAATTGAACAAAAAAAAAAAAAACACATTACCCTATTTTAGAAGCTGTTATTCTGCAATGAACATGAGGCTTGACCAGAAAGTATAATCAACTAATTAATAAGACCTTTTAAATACCTTTATTCTTCAATCTAGTAAAAGATTACATTGAGCCCAAAAATCACAGATTTTATCTTGTTTTAGTTGGTTTGGGGTTTTTGGTGGGGGTGGGTTTGTTTTTTTTGTTTGCTTAGTTTTTTTAAGAGTAGATGTCCCTATTGTTATGTAAAGCTTATCTTTCTGGTCAACCATTACAGTTAAATAAAAAACCCCACATATATAAAGCAATTCAAATTAAATACCTCACTAGAATTGCAAAATATAGCTACATTTTGCACATGCTCCAAACAGTACCTGTGACTATCACTCATTCCATCCCTGTATTTCCATCCACTAGCATAGCAGACCTTGGTCCTCTCTGCAAAGGCAACTCCCTAGTAACCTTTTCCAATAGCTATGCCACACAGTAGGTATGGGCACAGGCAAAGTCACTCTGTGCTACTTCTCACCATATATCTCATTGCTATAGCTTCATCTTATCTATTTGCTCTACAGGTTGGAGTATCTCTTAATGTAGTTAGTAGAAGAACCCTGCCAGGGAGAGGGTTATATTCTTAGAAAAGTAGAAAAATTACAAAACAAAGTTACTGTAGTAAGAAATCTCTACTTGTTCTTTATTGACAAAAAACATGTGTTCATTGTGCTGATGGCACAGCTCAGTGCAAGATCAAAACACATCATTGTGGCTAAGTGTAGACAAACATCCTTGCAAGACAGTGCTTTTTTTTTTTTTTCCAAAGGTCAGCCCATTTTATGGGGAAAAAAAATAAATTACATCCCTACAACCCTGAATGATGGCATACTTAGAGTAAAGCATAAGTTTAACTTACTTTTTCTGGATACTGGTGTGGTCCATAGACATTACTGCTCCGTGTGATAACAGCTGGGAACTTAAGAGCATTACACATGTATGTGATTACATAACATGTACCAGTAAAAATCTGCAGGCTACTTGCTGATCAGTAAGTAATAAACTGACACACCCCACAGTGTTTATTGAAAAATCCACAAGCCCTCATGAAAACATTAATGAATAAAGCTATCTGTACTACTGTCAAAATAAGCAAAGGCCTCCAGCCTTCTCAGCCTGATAGAAGCACTACAAGTGTCAGCAGATCCAGAGAGGTGATTCTGCCTCTCTACTCTGCTCTGGTGAGACCTCACCTGGAGTATTGCATCCAGTTCTGGAGCCCTCAACACAGGAAAGACATGGACCTGATGGAGCAGGTCCAGAGGAGGCCACAAAGATGATCAGGAGGCTGAAACACCTCTCTTATGAGGACAGGCTGAAGGAGCTGGGGCTGTTCAGCCTGGAGAAGGCTCCAGGGAGACCTTATAGCCACCTTCCAGTGCCTGAAGGAAGGCTGGAGAGGGGCTGTTTACAAGGGCCTCTAGTGAAAGGATGAGGGGTAATGGGTTGAAGTTAGAGGAGATTTAGACTGGATATCAGGAAGAAGTTCTTCACCTTGAGGGTGGTGGATCAGTGGAATAGGCTCCCCAGGGAGGTGGTTGAGGCCCCATCCCTGGAGATATTCCAGGTGAGGTTGGACAAGGCTCTGAGTAGCCTGGTCTAGTTGAGGGTGTCTCTGCTCACTGCAGGGAGGCTGCACTAGATGACCTTTGGAGGTCCCTTCCAGCCCTAGACATTCTATGATTCTATGACAAAGGTTTGTAATTTCTCAGTCTTGCTATGGAATCACCACATGACTTAAGTATCTGTTTGACTCAAGACTGACTTACTATTTGTCACTCCAAGAAGGTATTTCAGTCATTAATTTCTTATTCAAGTCAGCTTTATGTCAAAGACAACATTGCAAAAGGAGACATGAAGAACAAAACACTAAAGTATTGAAAATTAAAAATATTTTTGCTTAAAAAAAATCAGAGTAATGTTTTTGGGTTTTTTTTTCCAGCAACAAGTGGTGGATATTCTCCAAACAAGACCAGCAATCAGGAAAGAGCTGGCACTGTGTGTACTAGCACTGATTCTTCTTTTATACTTTTATATGCATAACACAGACACTTAAGTACAGGCTTTGGAGTTTCTGAAGCTTGCATCAACTTACTTGGTACCTTTCCCAGTAAGACTGAACAAAACACTCTGCAGCTGCTTTGGAAGAGGCATAGGGATTTGTTGGACGCTTTGGTGAGGATTCATCAAATTCCTAAAATGAAAAGGAAAAATCTGCATTACTCAATGTCTTTTGCTCAGATAAGTCATGAAGTTACAAAAGCTGCAGGTGCAACCAAAATAAAAATCTCTAAGAATATAAGCACGAGGTCTTCACCCTTCCACTTACAGCAGAAGGCCAATAACAAAAGTCTATTTATCAAACAGAGGAATCAGCTAGAATACCAACAGTAATATTTTTAAGTTAGACTTTTTGTTTTCATTATTAAAAGTAAGTAAAACTAGAAGGACCCTCATGCACTCTGAAACTCACCTCTTCAGTGGTACCTCCATATACTTCATCTGTACTCACATAGACAAACTTCTCCACATTGGCTTCATGTGCAGCAGCCACCAGCACATTAGTGCCATAAACATTCACATAAGTGAATTCCAGAGCACGCCAAAATGAAAGATCTACATTAAAAAAATCCAGACAGACAATTCCAAATCAATTTAGACAAGATTTGGCTTCCTACTGAACCACAATATTAGAGGCTGCAAATACAGACTTGAGATTTTATCATTAGCCCTTAAATTGTCAGATAGCAAGGTCATTATTTAATTAAGACATTTTCTACATGTGAAGACATAAATCCTTGCTCTCAACAAGAGGCTGGAATCACACAATGCTGTTTTCAAATGGAACCATCCTTAGCCAACTTTTTCAGTGGCAGCATAACTACTTCCCCTTTCCTCTAGGAAGTACCAAACTCAGTAAGAAAAGTATAATTCAGAGATAGTTGTAAGATGCAGGAATCCCAAACCTACTGCTCCTGGTTTCATTCTTACAATTGTCCCACTGGCCTAATGACTTTGGGCATATCAAATCTGACACCTTTGGGAAGCATTTTCTTGTAGAATTCCTCAAAGATTTCTTCTCATGATTAAAGTAGCATGATAGGGATAATTCTCATTAATGGTTCTACTAAAAAGTAATCATCCAAAATAGGCACTTTGAAGTGAAAATCATTTTCTTTTTAAAATTCAGGTAGGATTCTGAAGGGACCTTTGCTTAATCCTTCAGATTCTACACTGGGATTTTTTTTTCCTGCAGGGTTACAGACCACCAAGTAAAAATGTAAGACTATGAACAAACTCTTCCATTGCCTTCATGACTCCACCAGTATACTGTGTACACTGTCAGTTACCTGTGTCTAGATGGAATTTTTAACATGTAGTGGAGGGGGGGAAACAGACATTACCATTTGTGCAAACAGACATTACCATTTGTGCATAATCAAGAGACAACAGTCAGATTAATTACATTTTCAATTAAGACTGTGAACCCCTTAAGAGGCAACCAAATCTTGAATCATGTAGTTTGCCATGACAAACTGTATCTGTGTTTTGCATGAAGGGAAAAGACAAAAAAAAAAAAATCAGTATTTCTTTTAAACCAATATACTATTGTAAAATAATATTAAAATATTCAACATTGCTCACCTACATGTGTTTGGGCTGCAAAATGAAGGACTATATCTATTTTCTCAGTTTTGAAGAGTTGTTTTATAAAATCAGGTTCACAAATATCTCCCTAAACAGGAAAAAAAAATCATTAGCAACTTATTTTTTCCAGAAAAATAGTACACTTTCATGTACATAATAAAACATTACAAAGGAAGTACAGGATACAAACAGTACTAGCAACTGAGTTTGGGGCAATTGGTCAAAGCCATATCTAAAACAAGATCAGATAGAAATTTCACACATTTTGAGCAACAGCCTCAATTAAATTTATTTTGAGATCAATATTACTGTTTAACACTAGAAATGGCTTTGCCCCCAAAATATACACAACAGGAATATAGTATGTGGCTGGAATGCTGAGGTTGAAATGACAGGTTCCCACTCCAAGAGATGAACTGGAATGTGGCTAACAGACAGTGACACCTAGTGACATTTTAAAAGATTGTGAATTTCTATGTGTGTCAAAACAGATGGTTGGATGTCTGGCAAGGATTTGGGTTTTTGTTGTTCGTTGTAGTAATTTTTTTTTTAATTGATATGTTTAAAAAAAAGAGTCAAGCACTACACACAGTCCATACTTTAGTCTGACACAGAAGCAACAGCAGCTTTTAAAGCTGAGAATAAGCTTTACATAATTATTTGTTGTCTCAACTTAAACAAAATAACACCTGAAAAGGAGGAGTGTCTTGGGGAAGACAACTATTGTATTTTCCATAGCAAGGCAATTAACTACAAATAGTTCAAATACACCTATGTTGCAGGAAGGTCTCAAGCAACAATTCTGAACAGCAGCCTCAAAGAAGTACTATGTCAGAAATGGGAGGAGAATTAACTGATTTTCCTGTTTCTTACCCATGAAGAGAACTAAAACACCATAGTAAATAGGCTGACATATTATTTTGAACTACACAGATAAAATAAAATAAATAAAATGTAAACTGAAATTCCGAAATTCACTTGAAAACAGGTGTTCCATTCCCAAGATTTCCTGAATTTAAGAGACATTTAACTTGCATCTACTATCTCTGATGAAGTTTCCCTCAGGGTGCTATTTCAGAGAATTAAGCTGTATGTACTTCTCTGATGTCTTGCAACCTCAGGCAGTTCAGCTAGACAGACAGACTTTCATACAGGGGAAGAACCTCAGCATTCAAACCCAGCAGTCAGAATGCTTATCTGAACAATAAATCTAAATCCATCTCCTGTCTGAAGAATACTATGGAAATAAGAGACTAATTTAAATGGCAAAATTTTAAATACCTTCAATGTTCCATGAGACCCTGTTCCAAAACAGCTATGAACTACACAGCATCAAGAGCAGTAAATGCAAGAATGCAGCCTG
This sequence comes from Ceyx melanurus, assembly GCA_024611195.1. Taxonomy (NCBI): domain Eukaryota; kingdom Metazoa; phylum Chordata; class Aves; order Coraciiformes; family Alcedinidae; genus Ceyx; species Ceyx melanurus. The sequence continues at coordinate 9,931 of JANHGL010013576.1, forward strand.
ATGTCTAGGGCTAAAAGAGTCCATCTTATCCATAGCACCTACCAAAAGTGAAATAATAATCCCTAAAACCACTTATCTTCATAATGAAGCTTTTACCAGTTCTGTACCTTTACTAAATAATAAAACACAACAACTTTCAAAATACTATTTCACATAAAAGACAGAACATACTGCATATTGTCACAGGTTTTCATGGGTGAAATAGCAAGTCTATTAGTAAGGTAAACAAGTAAAGTAAATGTTAAGTCCATCTGAGTGTCACACACACTTCTTGATAATGAAATAGCAGAATTTGACCTTTACCACAAATGAAAGCAGTGGCTTCTTGTCTGGGGAGCTCTGGAGACCACATTACCTTGATACAAAAGTACAAAAGTCAGTAAAAAGCAATCTTTCCAGAAGAAAAGGGTTTATTACCTGGATAAACTTGTAGTTTTCCTTCTCAGAAACAGTTTCAAGATTCTTCAAGCTTGCACAGTAGTCGAGCTAGGAATACCCATAAAATATCATGAAATAGGCTTTGTGAAAGTAAACAAGCCAACTCAGATCCAATCTAATCACTAGAAAATTTGAGAACAAAGTGAAAACTTCTTTAAAAAAGAAAAGTTGTTTTGCAAGCAAACACAATGAAGCTTTAAAACCACAAAACTCTGGATGATATTCTAACTTTAAAAATTCTTAAACAGAAGTTTACAACTTAAGAAGCCTAATTTTTTTTTTGCAAATAATCATTTGTGGGGGACACAGGACTGTAAGCACGAACAAGAGCTGACAGGTTTGGGGGTTTTTTTGCACAGGAGCAAATGGAGAGTCAAACAAATAATAATCCATACAAGTTTCAATATGCTATAGATTGCATTAAGAATATTTTTTAACAGTTTCCTTATCAGGAAGGAAAGAGCTACTTACCTTATCTAGATTTATAATCAGATAGTTTGGATAGTTTTTCACTAGAGAGACAACTACATGCGAAGCACTGTAGAAGAGAAGAAAAACTTATTTTACATGTGTATAGTTGGCTTTAGGGTAACAGATGACAAGGTACAAATAAGACACAATATCAAAAGGCTTTGATAAAAGATGGGACTGTACTTAAAACAGCAGAAAGAGGAACTGTGATATATTTTATGATATGTCAATATGTTATTCTGTAGGTAATGCCCATAACTGCATACTGGTATGAAACTAAAATGATTAAAAGTTCGTGCTATTACAAATCAAAGCAGCACTGCTTCATAACCAACTAAAAAAATCAAGCCAGTATATCCTACACTCACCTTCTATTCTACAATGCTTCTATACTCTTACGTTTATATACTAGGTAGAACTAAACAGTCACCTCTCCCATCTCACAATACTGACTCCCAACACTCAACTACTGTTGCAAGAAGCAATGACAGCCTGAATGCCAGGTGGCACTTCTCTTTGGTACAGCCTTGTGTACAGCAAGCTCACCAACAACCCAGGTTTCACAGGGCTTACTGACGTGTCCAGTTCCCCAAGCTGTGGGGGAGGGTATGCAAAAAAATCTGCGTCAGACTGAGCGCAGTAACAGGATCGAGCTTCGGACAGAGCTGAACTTTCTCTGTCTCGGAGGCCACAGCACTGAGGAGTGGAGATGAGAAATAAAGCACTGCCACCCGTTTAACCCAACCCAGCTGGGGCTGTGCACCGACTCAGCGCCGGGAGGGCTCACCCAGCACCTTGTTCTTCCCCGCGGGCACAGGGCAGCGGGCCCAACGGAGCAGGACAAGAGCGGCGGGACCACCCACCCGCGCCCCCGGAATGGAGATTGGCGGTCCCTGCCCGGGCCAGCAGAGGAGGGGAAGCCCCGCTCGGGACACCGCGGCCGCACTCACATGACCCCCGCGCCGCCCGTCACCAGCAGCCGCTTCTGGAACACCCGCGGCTCCGCCATCGTCCGCGCTTTACGGCCCGCGGTCTCAGAACGGAAGGGAAGCCGTAGCTCTCCCGGCGGTTTCACAAGGCAGAGCCGCAGCGGCTGCAAGAGCCTGCGCGAAAAAAAAAACCAACAACCCGCCTTCACCTCTTTCCACACCCCCGAGCAACGAAACCTGCCGGCTCTGAAACGAGCGGCGGCGCTCACACGCCGTGCGAAGAGACCAGACTTCTGGTTCCGCCTTCTACGGCGGCCTTTTACGACACTTGAGTGTCAACTTACGGCCTACCCCGGCAACGGACACGTTGTATCAGAGGAGGCGCGGAGCGCGGCGCTCCCGCCCCCGCGGTGGACGCGCTTTCGCGGGCGCAGCTGCCATTGGTTCTCTTCCCGCTGCCGTTAAGAACTCGGAGCGGAGCGGAGGGTGTGGGGGGTGTCATGTGACGCGGCGGCGCAAACCGGCGGGCGGGGGGGGCGCCCGGGGGGTGGGGGTTAGCGGGGGTGTTAGGGTTTGGGGTGGGGTTCGGGTCAGGGTTGGGGTTGGGGTTTGGGTCAGGGTTAGGGGCAGGGTTAGGGTTAGGGTTAGGGTTAGGGTTAGGGTTAGGGTTAGGGTTAGGGTT
>JANHGL010013578.1:0-13198 GCA_024611195.1 Ceyx melanurus
ACAGCTGGAGCAACAGTAACGGCATCAAGAGCCGTGGGGTTTGTTTAACCTCCTGTTGTTGAAAGACATCAGCAGTCTTAAAGATAAAGTGTGAGGTTGGGTAACCCCTCGGATGGAGCTCTGGTTGACATGGCACCCACTGCACGGATGAGCTGCAGGCTGCTCTCGGCACGTGGGGGTTAAAGGTTGTGTGGGTTTGAGTTCAAAGTGCAGGAGTTCACCCCAAGTGTTGCCCTCAGCAGTAGCTGCCGTTTGAAAGGCAGCTCATCCAACCAGTTCAGCAGGGAGGGCAGCGCTGTGGGGCGAGGGGAGCTGGAGGATGGAGCTACATCCATGCTCATGGGCAGGGCAGAAGACCCCTGGAGAAAGAGACCAGCCTGGTGACACCAACATTATCGCTGTGTTAAGAACCGTGAACTGCAGAGATGGGTTTTCCAAGGTGGTCTGTGAAATGGTGTGGACACAGAAAAGAGCCTGCTGCCTGCTGCAGTTACAGCTCGAGGTCAAGACTTGACTGGGTGGTTACACTTCAACAGAGTGTGTCTTAGGTGCAGGGGCATTGCTCTGCCTCAGTGACTGCTCTGGCTGACCCCACCAGTGTCATCCCCGAGTGCTGCGAGTGCAGCTCTGAGGCAGGCAGGGATAGTTTGAGATGAGGATCTCAAAAATCTTCTGGTACAGATTTTTTTCCTCGCATTCTGTATCCTTTTCTGCTCTGGGAGGGCCTCCAGCAGCCCCACGTGCCAGGCAGGGTGAGGCTGGCCAGCAGCAAGGTCACCGTGCAGCTGGGGAGAGCCTCCTGCCAAGTCTGGCCAGGTCGTGGTGGGAAAGAGATTGGGACCTGATAAAGAGAGGGGACCTGGCCTGGGAGAGGAGGCACACAAGGAGCAGGGTCAGTCCTCTAGTGCTCTCAGCTTCTGCAGAGCTGCTCTGCCTAGAAAGAGAAAAGCAGAGGGAGGCAGAGAAGCAGCTCCAGGATAATCCCTTTAATTGGACTTTACTGAAGCTCCCTGGAAATTGTTTAAAGAGCCTTAAAAATGCAGCTGCTGTGTTGAGAAATGAGGCTGTGCTCAGGAAATGAAACTGCACAGCACAGTCTAGTAACTCAAACCTTAAACGACAGCTTCACAGGCATCTGGGTCAGACCACTGCCCCCATCTCCCGTAAGACCCCCAGCAGTGCTGGTGGGTAGCTACCATCTGCGGTGTCAGTGGCACTGGTCAGAGGCTCTCCAGGTGGAGCCTGGCTCGTGGTGGCTCACAGGGCTGTGGGCAGCAGAGATGCCAGCGTTTGCATTTCCATGTCTGCAGTGGTGGGCACCGATTGCTTTATTTCTGGGGGTAGGTTTGCCTTCTGTGTGCCATTTCAAATTACCCTGCAGTTAATTGTGATCAAGGATCACTCGTCCTTCATTACCTGTCACTCCTGTGTCACATGAAGAAATACTGAACTCCCTGGGGATGCTTGTAGCCCTGTTGATGTGTTCATGCCCTTTGGGGTGGGGATCATGGTGCACACTGCTTGAGCTCTGCAGTGCCCTGGAGAGCACTGGAGATGTCCATGTAAACTGGTTTGATGAATAAAATCAACCTTTTATAATATTTTTTTTTTTTTTCAAAATAGTAAATATCTTCTTAGGTATTTCTGTAATACCAGCCAGCAGTGCTCCTCACTGAGGTTTGGCTGTTTTCTTTCAGCAATCAGAGAGGATGGCATGCCAGGAGGCAGAAACAAAAGCATCGGACCTGTCCAGGTGAGCACATCTGGCTGTTTCTCCACATTTCCCTTCAGCTCTTACCCTCCTGGCCTTGGCACATACCCAGTGGGTGGTGGGCTCGTCGTGGGGGCTGGGGGTCATCTGACTGAGCTTTCTCAGCCTTGCCCGTGCTTTCTGCTGGCACAGCAGGGCTCTGCCCGGGCATTAGAACTGTGGTGGACTGTGATCTGTAAGCCAAGCTCAGCACTTGCTTGTCCCCGGAGGGCACACGGCGCTGTCCCGGGGTGGATACGTGGGCAGCCTCTGGCCACCACAACACTCTGTCCTTTGTGAGCCCCACAAGGACGTCCGTCCCTCGGCAGCTCCCAGTCAATCTCCTGGGCTGCCTGCTGCAATTCCTCCAGTTGTTGCGAGCGGGGCACCCAGTAAATGTCTCGCTGATTGATGGTGCAGCTTGTCTGGAGAGGTCTTGTAAAGCGCGAGGTAATTCAGCTCAACAGCTTGGACAGCACGCCTGAGAAATGATGGCCATTTCCAGCTCGCTTCTGGGAAAGAGGTCTTTTAAAAGTTTAGTATTTATTTTAATAAAATAGAAGTAACAGTGAAAGCGTTTTCTGAGACTCTGTGCCTGTGAAGAGACTACTGCCCCCAGTCCAAAACCAAACCATGAGAAGCCAAGCAACCAGACTCTGCTTGCTCAGTAAGTGCACAGAGAAAGAGGCCAGAGTTAGTGTGGCCATGCCTGTGGTCAGCCTCAGAATGAGCCATGCTCAAACTTACACAGATCTCTTAGTAATCAAACCTTTACTGCTGTTTTATATTTATAACAGTGTTAGTTCCTGGTTCTTAAAACCCTGAAGCTTTAAGAACCAGGAGTAGCTCTTAAAGCTACTGAAGAAGAACAAACATTTAATTTCTGGCCAGGTGACAGTTTTTGCTGCCCCTCTGAGCCCTGCAGCTGTAGTAAAAGAGCCTTTGCTAGCCCCAGTGGGCTCTTCTCACCTGAGCCTTGGTGGTCAGCCAGTGCTGGACCACAGGTTGTGCTGCCAACTCCACTGCCTGGGCTGAGACCATTTCTCTGTTGCCCTCTCCAGTCTCTTGAGTAAGCCACTGAGTATTTCTGACCCTTCTGTGAGTCTGAGATACACTGTCTGAGCAATGCTGGCTCTCAGAAGGGATGTTCAGAGTTCACTTTCCTGCAGCATGTTAATTTGAGGTTTTTCCACATTTTGTGACAGCCTCGCTGAAGGACGTGCACGGAATGACAGAAAAAGCCCCCAGACATTTATGTTGCATTTCCCCACTACTGATGCAGCATTTCTCCAGGAGCACACCCATCCCTGTCTCAAAACTTTATACTTCACGTGAACTCAATTTTTAATTACTTTTTTTTTTTAGTTCCTTTTTAGCTTCATATATTTCACTAACATTAGTGTTAAGTGTTAGATGCTTGATTACTTCTTTGGGTGCCACGTACTTCTTATCTGGGGGAAAAAAATAGTGAACAATGATTCCCTGTAAACGTTTTCCTGACTAATTTTATATGTGTCACCTTCCCTCTCTCAGTGGCTTTATAAAACTGAGCCTACCCCACCTTCCATTTGCCTTTCCCTCGGCCGAGCACTGAGTGATGGTGCCGATGAACTGGCCTCAATTACTCCCAGGTTTTTCACAGCGTGACAGCGGCTGATTTAGAGCTCGTTGCTGTGTGCATTTGACATCATCTTTTCATGTGTCCGTTCCTGTCCGCTGTGTTATCGTCGCTTGAATTGTACCGCAGGCACTGGAGGTCACTGTGATTAGCTGTAAATAGATTTTTTTTCATGTCTGTTGTTAAATGTAGAGCCAAGACGCGGTGTCTGCGGGAGCGGCGAAGCGTTTCTGCCGGCGAGGGGTGGACTCTGTTGGATGTGGCTGTACAGTCAAGGTGCTCCTGCACTGAGGCTCGTTTCTGTTCACAGCTGAAGTAACCATAATGGTCCTGTGTTTGACAGATATCAGAGGAAGAGATTGAGAGAATCATGTCTGGGCAAGAATTTGAGGGAGAGGCAAACATGTCATGGAGCAACAACGGAGACAGTGACCATAGTTCCCCTGGAAATGGAGTTTCTGAGAGCAACCAGCCTTCGCCCGTTTCTACTCCATCTTCAAGGTGGGAATGACCCCTGGGAAGAGTTCTCTATCGCAGAGCTCTTGGCTGTCCTTCCCTGAGTGATGGGTCAGCGTAGGAAAAATGCATCGTGAGTCCATCTTTGTGCAGGCTGAGCGTGCTGCAGGTTCTTCCATCTCTCATGCTGTTTTAACAAACACAGCCACTGGATTGAAAAGAATTGAGCTGGGAGGTGAAATGCTCATGAGGAAATTAAGACAAGGGCAATGTTGAGTTCGTACCATATTGAAAATACTGTTGATTTGTATTGAGAGGGGTTTTTTCCTGCAGATCATGGGAACTTGGTCACCCTTCACTGCTCATTCTGCACAAGCTCTTTTTCTATACTATGTTCAGATTTTGAAAATAAATGACTCCATTTAGGTTACTAATTGGTGGTGTTATATTAACGTCAGTTACAGTTAGTGTGAGCCTCCTGATGCAGCCTTTGATTGTAAACACAGCGAGAGTCTCAGACTCACTCCGTCTGCTTTCGGTTGTGTCTTAAGCTGGGAGCTATTTGTGTTCACTGGCTGTGTAAATACTCAATTTACAATCCTGTATCCTGGCCTTTTAAGCAAGATGGGGTGGAAATGCTTCCTACAGTTGGGTTCCAGTTTTACTCTCCGAGTGACTGCTCAGCAGCAGTTTCCAGATCTCTGTTAAGTGGAACTCAGCACTCTCAGTTATTTCCTGTGTAGGGTTTACATACCAAAACATTTTCCATTCTACTTGTTTTTTTCATTCTCCTTGTTTTTATTAACATTTCTGATGGAGCTGGATTGCGACACTGTGGTGAACTGGGTGGAATTTCCGGGGCTGTATTAAAAAGCTTTTCCTTTTCCAGTAGGTCCGTGGAGCTGAATGGATTCGCCGCACTCAGGGATCAATACATCGGGACGCCGGTGTCCACGCACTATCAGTACCTCCCGCACCTTTTCAGCTATTCCGCTCACTCGGCCCTGATGCCCCCGCAGACGCGCAGCCTGGACCCCCAGTCGCACAGCCTCATCAATCAGCTGGTGTCAGCAGAGGACCTGGAGCCCCTCGGCACGCCGATGCTCATCGAGGATGGGTGAGCGTGCGCGGCGCGGTGCCAGAGGATGCCCAGAGCTGCCCGTCTGTCCTGCCAGAGGCTGCCCAGGGCTGCCCAGAGCTGCCCGTCCGTCCTGCCAGAGGCTGCCTAGAGCTGCCCGCTCCTGCCTGTCCATCCCTGCCAGAGGCTGCCCAGAGCTGCCTGCTCCTGCCCATCCATCCCTGCCAGAGACTGCCCAGAGCTGCCCGCTCCTACCTGTCCCTGTGGCCTGACTGTCTGTCCCTGCCTGCCCATGCCGCTCCAGCCTGTGCTGGGTGGCAAGGTGGGAGCTGGTCAGCATGTTCACGGCCCTGTCGGCATAGAGCACATCCCCAGGGAGGAGATGCAGCTGTAGTACAGGCAGCAAACAGACCCTGTCCCGTGGGTGCCCTTGCCTGGGGCTGGAGGTGGCATGAATGGGCCTAGCATGGGGTTCCAGGCTATGTGGCCAGGCTGAGCCTGCACACAAGTGGGTTCAGTGGGTTTCAGCCCTGAGACTGCATGAACTATGCAAAGTTATAGTTAACATCGGGGCAATCCCCTCTCAGCCCCTGGCTTGTCAGGCTGGGTGTTGTCCACTGCAGCTCCCACTGCCAGGTGGCATGCTGGGCACCAGCACATTGGGCACTTGAACATGAACTCCTGTGGCATTTATCTTGCTTTTCAAGTGTCCCGTGAGATTATATCATTCGATGTTGTTAATTGTTTTTATGCCTTCACATTAACTGTGCCTGCAGGTATAAAGTGACTCAGGCAGAGCTGTTTGCGCTGTTGTGTCGCCTGGCGGATGAATTGCTTTTCAGGCAGATTGCTTGGATCAAGAAGCTGCCGTTTTTCTGCGAGCTCTCCATCAAGGACTATACCTGCCTGCTCAGCTCTACGTGGCAGGAGCTGATCCTGCTCTCCTCGCTGACTGTTTACAGCAAGCAGATCTTTGGTGACCTTGCAGACGTCACCTCCAAGTACTCCCCCTCTGACGACGAGCTGCACAGGTGAGACGTCGGGCTGAGCCCGCAGGTGAGGGAATGAGAGCTAGAGATGCAGGAGCTGTCGGGAGGATGTCAGTTGGGCTCCCTGTGACCCTCTAACCACCTCTCCTGGGACATGTCATTTCACCCATGGGCTGTTTTCTGTGTTTTAAGGGATGGTTGTTGAAGGCCTAGAAAGTGTGCCATGGTTAGTCAGTGCTGAATCAAAACTTCCTGCTGCAGGGGAAAGTGCCTGGTGCTGTACGGTGCTGTGTGCCTGTCCCAGCACAGCCCCTGCAAACCACCTTTTTTATGAGGAGAGTAAAACTAGCCAATGCTTCAGCTAACCCTGAGATACAGGACAGAAGGTCTTATTTAAAAACCCTTTGGGCCAGTGGAAAAATTACTCACAAAGCTGGTTGTCTGTATTATCAAAGTGTTCGTTATTAATTGCTATTTCATTGTTTTTATTACATAAATTTAAAGATGTTGCAACTTAGCTCTTGTTATTTCCATAGTACGTGCTATCTGATGCTCTGAGGAACCTGCCTTTCATTTATCATCTTGGGCAGGGTGTTGTTTTTTGGTTTGGGTGTTTTGTTTTGTAGTCTGGTGCCAGACAGATCCTCCTTTTGGTAGAGGACTCACAGTAATAGGGAGAATAGGTAGGATTTACAGCAACTGCTGCCCACCCTCCCCTTTAACACTGCCCTGTTTGCACTCTGCCCTTGCTTGGCTGGGCCATTTTATGAGAGTCACTGTGGGGTTTTAAGTGTCTGAGGAGCAGAGATTTAAAATACTGCTCTGGTCCTCATCCATCACACTATCTAACAGTTCCTCGAGGCTCCTTTGTGCATCTGTTTTGACAACCAGAGGGGCTGGCTGAGAGCTCAGTGTGGGCAAGTGGAGGAGCTGAGAGCTGGACCCAGGTGTCTCATTTCCTGGGGCAGGTTCCTGCTCAGCACAGCTCTGCCTGGCCATTCATTGTGCATCTGGTGCTGCTCCTGCAAGGAACAGGAAGGGTCATAGAAAACCACAATAACACTTGTTCTGCATTCAGCTGTCCTTCTGTTCCTGCTGTCCTGGTCAGAGCCTCAAAAGAGAAGTGTTTGTTTCATTTTGGGTTTGTGATAAATACGAGCGAGAGGTAAGAAAACAAGACAAAGGAGGAATCCCTGTGCTTCAGCAGCTAACAAATCAGTGCTGGTCGCCTCCAAAGTCCTCCAGAGAAGATCTGTGCACGTGGATGAAAACAGGCATTCTTGGCCACAGAGTGTTTGTGCAGTCTCTTCTCAAGTATCATTAATTGTCATTAGTAAAATGGGAAAATGCTCACAAAAAAAGCTATTTATTGGGAAGTTGCACAGATGAGGGGTCTCGAGGTGTGTGGTTGCCTCTCAGTTGCCTTTATGGTGGTTCAGCCATAGCTTGAGTGCCTGCAGCAGTTCATGGGTGTCAGCCTCCCTGTCCTGTGCACATCTGGAACAGCTGGTCCCTTCGGATCTGAGAGGGGCTCGTTTGGAGATGTGTCCAACTTGGGGGCTTCCCTGGAGAACCCCTGTTGCCTCTGGTGTTGATCAGTAATGATGGCAAACCAGAGTTCATTAGATCTCACAGCTGGCTGAAGAAATCTCACCGAGCTCTGATATCTGGCAGTTTGGAGTTAATTTCTGTTCTTATTTAGCAAAATGATGGGAGCAATGCTAATGCTGAGGTGATGAATGAAGGCATAGGATGAGCTCCCCAGCCCCTGTGTTTTAATCTCTCCTAACAACTGGCTAAACGTTCTGTTTGCCTGCTAGATTAAATATTTTCTTTTATTGTGCTGTTTTTCTGGAGAAGAATATGAAATGAATAGATTCCTGACCTCCCCCAGCACTCCTGATAGCGCTTCCCTTCCCCCTTCTCCCCAGCTGATCCCGATAACTCCCAGCCAGAAACTTGCCTGGTGTAAACTGTGAGGAAGAGTGTGTGGAGGAGTCAGTCCTCGAGAAGAAATAGGGCTGTGAAAAACAGAACAGCTTTGTTTGAAAGGGGGAGGAAAGTATGCACAGAAAAGTAAGACAGTTCAACTGAAGGAATGAGAGAAGAGCTCTCCTGGATTTATGAAGTGATGAGTGGTTGGTAAAAATGTGCATGCTCTAAAAACAATTAAACCCAACAGACGACTGAGTGGTCTTTGTGCTCATTAACTTCTTGAGCTTTGCAATCTTGCACCTGCAAGATTTTTAATGTCAACTCAAGAGCAAGAAAACTTGTACAACTTTAGATTAGCCGGCGAGGCTTTCATCGCTTACAATATTACTTTCTTGAAGAAGTGACCTGCGGTTCAGATAGCTTGTTTTCACTTCTCTGGGGTCAAACTCCACCATGCATTTTACAAATAACTTTGAAGTAAACAAACACACATGCCAAAATAAGGTATTATTCAGTGAAAAAGGTTCTATTTCTGTTCTATTCAAAGATGGCTTTCTGGCTGTGCTCTCGTTCTTTGTGCTGTACAATGCCGAGCGCAGCTGACGCTTCCCTAAACACTTCTGTCCCACTTCTGAGCATTTTTGCAATATGAGGTTTCTTTGAAGCTGGGGGTATTGCTGTGAGTTGTGTACTGAGAAGCCATTGGCACACGTGGAATGGACCCAGAGCGTGCCCGTGGGCAGGCAGCAGTCCCCCATGCCCTCCAGCTCTGCTTCTACCTGGCTTTTCCATCATGTGTCCCTCCTGAAGAAGGAGTCTGGCACTCCCTGCAGCAGGGGGACCTTGTTCTGCACCCACAGTGTCTCCATTGGGCAGTTTCCCAGGAGATTTTGAGCAGATTTATATTCTCTGAGCATCACTATGCCCTCTCCCACCCATCCCTGTTGCTGTGGATCTGGGTGTGGACACTCAGAAGAGATGTGCAGCTTGCATTCAGCAAATGTCACAGACCCAGAAATGAGGGTGGCTGTACCTGGTGAGACACTCCAGGGCTGGTAGGGATGATGGGTCTGGATCCCAGTGGAGGATCCCTCCCTGCTAGCAACAGTGCTTTCCTGATTGGATCTTGATATTCATTTAAGTGCAGTGAATCCTGCACCTCCTCCTGCATCTCCTCCTTGAGTGAGAAAGCTTAGAAAGAAATGGCCTGTGTTCCTTGGACCTTAGCCTGCAGTCTCACACCCTTCAGCGTGGGTGACCTGCAGTTTCATGCATGTTTGTATTTGTGAGAAGGACCCCAGCCTTCCTGCAGTGTCTCACCTCAGAAGCTGCCTCTCAGCCAAGGCAAACTAACAAACCATGTCGGGCAGGCAGTAAATACACAGGCCATGTGGGGGAGCAGGATCTCTGAGTCACTGCTGGAGGTTTCAGGAGGTGCTTCCTCACCTGTCTGTCAGATAGGTGCTGTGTGTGCCAGCGTCTTGCCTGGCTCAGCACCATTCTGGCAGTGTTTGAAAGGAGGCTGTTCCCATCAGCACTCTGCAGATGTGAGAAACTGCTGATGGAAATGGAAGCTGTTCCTGGAGGCAGCATCTGCACTGCAGGGCCTGGGTTCCATGCTCCTGTAGTCCTGTCCCACCAGAGCAACCCTGCCTGGGCATTGCTCTGTTCACCTGGTACATTGCAATGTGCTGGGCAGAGCCAGATCCTGGGGATTGTGCAGGCTCTGTAGGCATCTGGTGGGACAAGGGTGTTTTGCTGGATGTCTTCGTGTCCTACAAGACAAGTATCCCACCACGTTTCCATGAAACCTCATCTCAAACCCCAGCAAAGAGCAGAGGCACAACCCTTGCTGAACTCTGGGGTAATACAGGTGTGGAGAGGAGAGGCAAAGCAGGGTGCCTGTGAGCACACAAGAAGTTTTTGCATATTTCTGGCTGCATCAAACCCTTTCCCCTGTCAGAGCAGGCTGGTGATGAACTGAATCACCAATAGATGTTCTTTTTTGCTAAAATACCTGTAGCTGTTAAGTTTGTGACTGAGTCATTTTCCTTCTACTTTAGTTCATTGGTACCAGCAGAATTCAAGCGGTCTTGATGACAATTTTTTATTCATTCTCTTGCAAGATGTTAAAATCTCTGAAGTTATTTTAATAAAGCTTCTTACCTTGATTGTAAAGACTGTGTCCTGTACACGTTGATGTGTGATCTCTGTCCTCCAGATTCAGTGAAGAGGGGATGGAGGTGATGGAGCGGCTGATCTACCTCTTCCGCAAGTTCAACCAGTTGAAGGTCAGCAACGAGGAGTACGCGTGTATGAAAGCCATTAACTTCCTAAATCAAGGTGAGTGGAGGAAGAGGAGGCATTGGCCCCCCTGGAGAAATCCTCTGAAACAACCAGGCTGAGCAGTCTCTGCTTCCCTGCTGAGAAATGGGAGGAAAGGGTCCAAGAGCCACGAGGAGACTCTGGCTCTGAAACCTCTCTTGTGTGTTTCTTGCTGGGCACCATGCAGAGCAGGACGCGGTGGTACCCACCTGGGGAGACTCTGGAAGGGAGTCAATTCATTTGCTTAGGCAGTTTTTATTGCCTTTAAATATAGGCACCAAGGACAGTCAGTGTGTCATTTTATGTATGTGCCAGAGGTGCCAATACCAGAATAAAGCAGAGCAGGGAGGCTGATGAAACCCTTCTGGGTAGGGTTTGGGTGAGTGATGACTCACCAGCTGCTAACAAACTTTTCATCAGACAAAGATGACATCTGAAAGTATTTTTGCTTTGGATAACCGTTCTAGGCAATTATCTAAATGATAATTTAAAACCTATTATTTTGCATAACTTTCTTTTTCTGAAATAAACCCTGTCCTCAGTAGTGCCCATCCCTGTCTCCACTCTTGCACCTTGTCTCTGCTGTGAGATCCCCCATCCCAGTGGGTTGTTTTGGCCCCACGTCTGTGGCTCCTTGAGGGACGTTTCTTTGTGTTGTAGAGGAAGAAAACGGTTGAGAGGCAAATGCTTAATGGGTGGTGTTCAGCTGTAATTCTGGAAATAGATGTCCCCAAAGTCTTTTGTACTGTGAAAGATAGTTGCAGTCTGAAATTGTGCTGCGGGCTCTGTCCTCCCCCACTCATTTCCAGGAGGAGATAGTGCTGACACTTCAATCTGTGCCGGGCTGAGGTTCCGGTTTGCTTCCCTGGGCAGTTTCCTGACACTGGATAATACACTTCTCGAGCTGTCCCCATTGTTTTCCAAAATGTATTTTCATTAACTTCCTGTCTTCTTTTATTTTTAGTTGAAGTTTGCAATTTTTTATGTGAATACCTGAGAATTATTTTTAAATGTCAGCTTTTGGGCAGCAGATAAATGCCTCTTCCGTCAGATGGTCTAACAGTTCCGAGCCTGCACCCGAGGGCCCTCAGCTTCCCTGCTCCACACCGGGTCCCTCCCAGGACCCCGGCAGCACCGGTGCTGCTGAGCGGTGCCACTGGGACTTCCTCCCAGTTTGATAGCCTGGAAATGTCCATTTTTTTCCTTTGTGTGTGTTGCCTGACATTGGCAAAGCTAAATTTAAAAATAAGAAGTTGACAACTTTGTAAAGCTCATGTGACATAATTCATAACCAGATGGGGAGAAATATGATGATACCTTGAATTACAGAGTTGAGCACCTTCCTCGGCCAAGGTGATGTAGCTAAAATCAACATGGTTCTGTCTGAGGAGGTATTTATGCTGAATCCATTGTGAGGTCTAAACCTTGACATGCTACTGCTTTACCCTGGGCAGGTGGGGATTTAAGGTTCCTGGAGCTGTTATCTCTGAGAGCATCCATTGAGCTCTGCAGATGAGCAGCTTAGGACGTGAACTGTTCTCCTGTTGGTCTGCTGTGGAAGGAGATCCTGTCCCCAGACACACATGGACAGGCACGTCCATGATACTGGCACTCCAGGAGAAGGGGGAGATGTTCCGTATTTGCTCAACTGGGCACTCGAAGCCTTCCTGCAAAGCAGGGACCAGGCTTAGAGATCGATCCATCAGCTTATCTTTCCTGAGGCGATGGCACCGAGTGTGAGTCTGCTGCTCTTGCAGGACATTTTCAGAGTGTTTTCCTGACTCTAATCGTGTTGCTTGCAGACATCAGGGGTCTGACTAACGCGTCCCAACTGGAGCAGCTGAATAAAAGGTATTGGTACGTTTGCCAGGACTTCACGGAGTACAAATACCCGCACCAGCCCAACCGCTTCCCAGATCTAATGATGTGTTTGCCAGAGATAAGATACATTGCAGGTAACGTGTTTAGCTCTTCTCCCACTGGGATCGTCTGCAAGTTAGGAAAATCACTTTTAAAAGAAAACTATAACAGTGAGATTCTTCTTGACTTTGTTGGAGAATGTTTGTGTGGAACCTTTTTCTGGCTCCCCTGCCTTTAAGCCAATCTCCCCTCTCCCCCAGCTTGTCCATTGCAGGTTGTCTCTGCAATGCTGCGGGTGCAGGTGACATTCTGCTCCCAGGAAGATGTGCCTGCTCTCACCTGCTGCCCTTTAGGTACTTTGGTTGGGTTCTCATCTTATTTTTTTCCTTTCAATCCCAACTTGGAGCCATTTTGTGTCCTAAGAGTGTAATCCTAGATTGAGTAGTTATAAGAAATAGAGTGGTCCCTGAAAAGCCACTTGGTTAAGGAGCTGATGATAAGCAGAGCAGCAGTTTGGCACTGTAACGCCCAGGCCTTTGCTCGTCCAGACCTCTCAAATCTGCAGGTGAATGTTCAAATGCAGTTGTGTCACTAATTAGATCTACAAGGTCTGATGTTACTAAATGCTGTTTGTTCCTTGATGTTATGGCAAAGAGAGATACTTGTCCCCCCGTGTCAAGGCCCTGTGTGCTTCATCCTGCTCGTTATAACGAACTGGATAATAATCACAGAGCAGCTCTTGTAATTTACTCGTTGAGATCAAAAAGGGAGTTTGAGGAGACAGGATTTAGTCTTTCCCAGTTTCTATAAATACTGCTCCATTGTGGAGAAACCATTTTGATCTGACTTTGCCCATTTATTTTGTTTTCGATTCAGTAAATAATAAATCCTGTTGTGTCCAAATGAATATCAAATGTCTAATGTAGCAGTAGGATGATTAACTGTTTCTCTGAGAGGTTCAAGGTAAAACCACCTCCAGCGTTGCTGGCTTAGGTGTCTCTGAAATCTGATTCAGGAGTGGCTGCTAATTCTGCTGCGTGTTTTTGTTGTTGTGTTTTTTTTTCTTACCAGGAAAAATGGTGAATGTTCCCCTGGAGCAGCTGCCTCTCCTTTTTAAGGCCGTTCTACATTCCTGCAAGACGAGTGTGAGCAAAGAGTGAGCCCCGCGTGCCCCGGCCCCGTGGTGC
>JANHGL010013580.1:0-17610 GCA_024611195.1 Ceyx melanurus
TTGCCTCTTGTCCTGTCACTGGATGGCACTGAGCAGAGTCTGGCTCCATCCTCCCTACACTGCCCTTAACATATTGATTCACCCTTTGAACTCTCCACTCCACTTTTTGCCTTCCTTAAATGTATCTGATGTACTGGAGGGAGATGCAGCTATTCCAACTGGTTTAAGCAGGAGCCCAGCTCCTGGCATTATGCAGATACCCACATATGGCAGTGACCACAGGCCAATTACCTCTTCAAACCCACCAGGCTCGTTTATTTGTACATGTGATTCCATAAACATGAGAAGGCTGGAGCAGAAGTTTGTGTTGCCAGCAGCAATTTTGTCTGCTTTCACAGTAGCAAAACAGAACCATACTTAAAGTGTAAGACAGCAGTGAACTCCTGCCTTTGGAGCACACTAAAAGGGGGCCCCAGCTCAGCAGTTTGGATGCTGAGTGGCAAACACCATCTGTATCCTTTTCCCTTTCATAAAAGGAACCTTTATAGCAGTGTAAAGGAAAACAAAGAGAGATTACTACCAGTAGTTATAAATACTCAAATGAACAGTTAATCATCCAATAAGAATGTGAATTCTCTAAAGACATTGTACAAGCAGATCGGCCAAAAATAAAAAGCTACTGGACAGGGGTGCTCCAATAAGCAAGAGAAAAACTAAAAAAGCCAACCAAAAATCTCTCCATATCCCAATTTTACAGCTACTATAACAACTTAACTTGAAACAGAAAAAAAAAAAAGCTTAAAACTAGAGTTTTCATTATGCACATTTTACCTAAGCTAAACTTGAATTTCCCATATTTTCCCCTTTTCAGTGAGAAAAGCTGGAGCACAGCAAGCATGCCTATGTGGGATTTGCATAGAGTTCCAAAGCCAGTAAATTGCAAAAAATACTGCTGGTGACACTCACAAAAACCTACATTTTGTTGCTGTTTTCAGTTAGCCAGCCCTAGAAATGAACAGAGAAGAAAAAAATATACACAGTTTTGACATGTACAGTAGTAAGAATTAGCATTGTATTCAGCAAAAGAACAAACCAATTAAACCAGAATTTATTGGATTAACCATCCTAATGGTTTAAACTGCATTTTGATTCAAGCTGTGACAAGAAAACCAGTATAGCAAGGACCCTTCATTGGGAGTTTGTGCTTCACACACTGAGTTTTAAGCGTTTTTTCTGGTTGGTTTTTTTTGTTGTTTTTTGTTGTTTGTTTGATTTTGCTTTTTTTTTGTTTTGGAATTTTTTTCTAAGGAGTAAGAAAAAATTAAAAAAGAAGAAAGGAGTAGGTAAAATGTAAGTGACCTTGTTGGAAGCAGAGGCTGGTGAACTGATGAAACAGCAGCACCACCAAGAGGCTGTCAGTGGGCAGTCAGCTAACAAAAAGCACACTGCAAACACCCACCTTCCCACTCACAGACATGCAGTACACACGTGTATCTACCTTCTGCACGTGTGTAAAAACACACACCCAAATATTTCACCTTAGTGAAAATTGTTCTTCCCTATTACATGGAATATTCCCAGTAACAAGATCTACAACATCACCTGATTGTAAGAAATCCTCTGCTTACCTGTTGACATGAACTTCTGAATGTGACAACATCTTCCTGTCTTGACTGTGGATGAAAAAAAGCCAGGGCTTGGTTCAAGACAATGAAAGCTTTTAATTGGAATTATGCCTGTATAGCTAGACATGGCTTATCACTATCACTAGTGTAAAGGCACTTGTGTTCTGCATAAGACATGATTAAATGGTATTTTCTAGTATTTTTAGTATAATTTAGTATTAGTATTTTTATAGTATTATATAGTAATTTCATAAATATTATGTATTTTATTATGATAGAAGTCTCAGTCTGTCCTCTTCAGGTAACACTAAAATGAAAAGTGTCTTAGCTCAACATGAGCTTTATCTGTTTCATTGCTTTTTGCAAGGAGACAATGTTTAGTTATTCCAAGTCTTCATGAGGAAGACAAAAGGTTACTTTCATTCTGGGTTGTCAGGCATTCCCAATAACTTTTGATATTTTAGGTGGCAATTTGAGAAGTCACTGAACTTTCATTAGAGGAGTCACTAGAGCAAAAAAGGAAGTTAAAAAATACAAAAATCCTAGTCTGACAGTAAATTAATCTGAACAAATTCAACCTGCCTGAAAGCAGCACAAGAGGCATTAAGTGTTTCAACTTACACTGCTGCATGAGAAAGCTTTTCCTGAAGATTGATGAGCTGCTTTGATACTGAAGTGTTGCTTTTCTGTGATCTCAAGAGTGTTGTAGAATTCTTTGTACAAGATCAATTTTTGAAATTTAAGACACATCAACTTGGAGAAGTCTAGTATTAAAGAATCAAAAGGCAGTTATCAGCCCAGGGGTTTAGGATAACCAAGAGCTTCAAATGCACAATTCAAGAAATTTTGTTGTCTTCAATATCCAAATTATAGAAAGCTGCCTAAATATGGATTCATCTTTAACAAGCCCAGCAGTAAGTTACAGTACACAGCTAGTTAAATCATTTTAATATTCTGCAAAGCACAATTAACCTCCTTCTTCCAGATTTGCTTAACTATACTTGCATTTTCAACAAATCAAAAAGCTATGCAATGAATGACTCTGCAAAGTAATCTTCAAGGCAAGGCATAAGAATAGTAAAAACAAAAAGCATTTAATCTTTGACTTGTTTTATTTTCTCAAGACAACAGCTAATACAGAGTGACCAAGGCTGAACATGCTGCTCATCACACAAGGAGTGTATTTAATTATAATCCTTTTCTAACTACTGCTACTCAGAGACAGTATGGGATTTTTGTGTTTGCAGAGTAGATCATTTATTAACTCCAGCCTTGTCTCAAGTGTGGCACAATCAGAATGTTCTGAACAGCTGGTTAGGAAGATAGCCAAGATGCAAGAAAGATGTCTGAGCCTCCTTCTCAAGGGCAGCCAACTCTTGTACTGTAGGTGCCAGAATATCCACGTGGCCTTTATACAGCCCACCTGCCAAAAGAGATCCAACCTAAATGATGGGTTCAAAGGCAGTTTTCAGCAGAAACAATAATGCTCAAGTTAATTGAAAAAGTTGAAGTAACTTTCTAACTTGTTAAAGACAAGCACAAATCAAACAGAAAAACAGAAACACACATTCTTTGGTCATCTGCAACAATACAACAAATGAAGCTGCATGTAACAAATGCAGAAGACAGCAAAGAAATGGCACATTTTTCATTTTTTGTTTTAATCTGCCATTCTGTGCTACGCCCAGCAAAGCACTACACAGCAAGGTAACTCAAAGTCCTTAATTACTTACCACCCAGAGCTCTTTTCTGCCCATATGTAACTTTCCCATCAAAATCATCTACTGGAACTTTTATGTCTGGTTCAACTTGGGAAATAGTGCAGTTTAAGTGTTCTTCAATCTCCCCCAGCAACTAAAGAAAAAATTGTAAAAAAAATAAATATTATGTACTCTTGTAGTGCAAAAGTTCAGTCAGACTATGTTCTGAACAGTCACATGCAAACAGTTTCAACAGGAACTGTACACAGAAGACAATCTGGGTGCAGACACCAGACACATTTTTGCATAAACACACTATACAAATCCATTTTCAATCTGTGTTCTTACCCAACAACTTGAATGCTACATACTACCTTACTTGAGTGGTGCTAAGTTATAATAAAAACCTCACAGTCCAAGCTTATTTTACCACAGATGATGTATCACTCACCTTTCTTTAATGGAGAAGGGAATTAAGTGCTGTGAATTTAACAAGCATTTGTACTTGGTATGCAAATCCCAATGAAAATGTACTTAAATGACATGCTATTTCCACATTAGAGGAACAACAGTTTTATTACTTACACTGTGCCATAAATCACTTAGATAAAAAAGTGTAGCTAACATGCTGTTACTCTTAAGAGCATTTGATAGGAAGACTATAGAGAAGCTGAAAACAAGACTCCAACAGGACTGCCTGAGATTAAAATAAGCTTTTATAATTAAAGAAATAATTATAGAAAGTCTCCAGGGATGGTGACTCCACCATTACCTTGTTCCAAAGCTTGACAACCCTTTCTGTGAATAGTTTTTTTCCTAATATAAACCTCCCCTGGTGCAATTTGAGCATTTCCCCGTCTTATTGCTTACTACATGAAAGAAGAGACTGACCCCCACATTGCTTCAACCTCCTTTCATGGAGTTGTAGAGAGCAACATTCTGGTCTCTTCTTCTCCAGTCTAAACAACCCTGCTGCACAACTAAAATTATGGAATATAATTATATACTAATATAATATATCCCACAGACTTTTAGAGAATCAGAACATTCTGGTGAAGCAAAATGTTTACCTGCATCTCATTGTACCATATAGTACAACCTCCTTCCTCCTTCAGTCTAGTGTTGTAACACCCTTTTCCACGACTACTGCACACATGGTACCAAACCTGGAAAGAAAAACAACTACTTAACTTTCTGGAACAGTTCACTACATTGTTTTTGGTTAGTTATAGAATGAAAAACAATTCAGCTATTCTATTTAAGCAAGAATAAACAGATGCAGCATATTAAAGCCAGGTATCAGCTGTGGACAGCACTTCAGTCAATAACATCTGTTCGTGTTCGCTTTGGAGCAGAATTACCTTCTCTTTCTCTTTTGCCACGAGGGAGATTGCCAAACCCATCCTGGAATAAACAAAGAGAGAAAGATGTTTCTAAGTTGGCAGCAGTTACTGAAATACAGCACAAAAGCCGAGATGGTGAAGCACCCTGAGCACACACCTCTCAGCTCTGCCTACTCTCCCAATGCGATGGACGTAGTTCTGCTTCTCGTCCGGGAGCGTGACGTTGATGACTGCAGCAGACAGACAGACAGAAAACAGATAGGAGTATAAAAAGCTGTATGAGCTAAGGTCACAGAGCACTCATCTAAATAAAGATGACACTGATTGTTGCAATCCCTCTCCTCAGCCCATACACACAATGTTCTATTACAGCAGTTGCAGGTGTTGTTACCTGCAGCACTTGAGGCTTGCACTGTAAAACTTAATTTAAGCCTTTATGATGCACAGCTTTTTAAAAAGGAAGCAGTAAGAGATCTATTTCATCTTGTCAGCACTGCCACACACTGCAGCTGTGTGCAGCTCAGCACCCAGTTCAGGAGCTGTCCTCACCATAGGGAACTCCATGGATGTCAATTCCTCTGGCAGCAACATCTGTGCAGATCAAGAAACGGACATCTCCTCTCTGCAAAACAAGAGTTGTAGAGAGGTGTTGTGCTAAAGAAACCAGGCAAAGTCAAACCCTGGGCAATCAAACAGTAGTCCTTCACATTTACTTCACCTTTCAGTGGCTCTGTACATTACAAAGACTTCAAATAAAGCTCCTCCACAGTGCAATAGGGCTTTTTGAACATGAAAAGCTCAAATTAAATCCATATTTCTTTCCCCAGCAGTGTAAGGCAAATATAAATCTATGAATGGCTATTTTAAATATTAGACAGTTTGGTTTTAATTACCTTGTTTCCCAATATTCAAGCACCAAGGACTCTAAGAAGCAATGTAATCTGTTACAGAGCTGAACTTAAATTTAGGCTTTATTTAAGAGTGAGCCCATCTATTCTCTCAATAAAAACACAAAGGTCATATTGACTGCCAGTATAGATTTCCACCCACAGAAATTGTGCCTCACAGAATTTTAGGAAGTGGGTCATATAGCATCTGAACTTAATTTGATTTGAATGGAGAACTAGCAACACAAATTGACATACAATTTCAGATACAGGGAAGGTAAAAGCCTTCACAAATCTGCTGCATCACCTTAAATCTTTCCAGGTTTTGCTTTCTTTCTTGAGGTTTTCTGTCACCATGCAGACAGACACAGGAGAACTGATGTCCCTTCCTATCAGGGCCTGAAAGAGTTGTTATGCATTAATAATATCATATTTAAGTTATGACACAATGCCATACAAAACTGGAAATAAAACATTTCGTGGATAAATGTCTCCACCCAGGGGAATTTCACTTAAATTACTATTAATTAAAGTTCCAATTACTAATATAGGCACTGGGGAAAACCAAGACCAACAATTCAACAGTTTTCCTCTTCAAAGGAGGTCTGTGCAGACAGGTCTCCTCACTCTTCCAAGTCCAAACTTCGTGTGTTTTCAGCTTTCTCCTCACACATTCCCCTTTGTGTCCCCATGTTTTCTCTCATATTTCTCCTTACAAGTGTCCTTACGTGAGTACGTTTGTACAGGCATGTTTCTTTCTGTGTCTCCAACCCCTAGAAACTATAACTCTCTACATACATTTCAGCAGAGGCACCAACATATTCTTCTCAGAGATTCAAGTTTTGGTGCATGATGGGTTGTTTCCAGCTATTTTGGAGATGTCTGGAATAAATACAGGGCAGTTTGTTGCCTTTTGCCCCAGAGGACACCCCTGCAGCTCCCTGCTACCAAACCCCCATTTTTATGGCCAGTCAGTACATCCATAGACTTCACCATTGTTTTATTAGTGTGGTGTCTGAATATCAGTGACCTCTACCCAATTTTGGCTTTGAAATAAGCAGTAAAATGAGCAAAGTAAGATTTTTGTGCAAAAAACTACCTCCACCCTGTTGGATGAAGTACTGCTCCAAATTGTCACAATCCAGTTTAGTCCTGCAGAAGATAATGGCCTGGTCCATCTTGTGCTCTTTGATTGCCCGAACAGTGTACTCTCCTTTTAGGATTTTAATTGCTTCAGACCACATTTCTAAGAGAAATAAAAAAGTTGTTTCACTCCAATTGATTAAAGAACATGAAGAGCCTTTGCACAGCACACATTTCAAGTTTTCTCCAGCCTTTCAGCAGACAGTTGAACTTCTATTAGGAGAGCAAATGAGCTAGACCTTCAGTATTTTATTTTCCCCACCCCTTGCTCCCCTGCTCCAAGGTAACAATACAGAATGAATACAACTACTAAGGAGTTTCAGGTTACTTATATACACCAGCAATCAACATTGTTGATTACATACCTGAAAAACAAATTCAAATATTTTCCACTTTCCCTTAATTACAGAAAGAAATTGATCTTCACAACAACAAAAAGGAACAAATAAGATTCAGAGGGCCATGACTGAAGGCCATTATCTACTACAATTTAGCTTTCCTTCCTAACATTCCCAAAGGATGAAGTCAGAAGCTGTTGCTGTACCTGGAGTGTTGGCACCAGGTCGTGTGTTGTCCTTTGCATGCACTTCATCAGTCTAGGAAAAAACAAACTCCAGGTCATCAGAATTCTGTTCTGCCAAACTAATCTAACTTTAGCTAAAGAAAACTCTTGAGGGTAAGCACACAAAACTTCTCATTTTTAAATGAAAAATAAAATTATGTAGACATCAGACAGGAACAACCTATGAACAAAGGGAAGAAATAAAAGCAACCAAACTAACAAAGCAACCAAAGCTTAAGATATATCTAACATACCAGAAACATGAAACCAGACCCACAGTTCTTCTTTATCTTTTTCCCTATGCTAGGTTAAATCAGATATAAACCTAAACCTCAAGAGAAATAAGTTAATCCTAAGTCTTAAGCCTCTAACAGATCAGGAGGGAGGTTCCAGAGATAACAAGGAACTGTCTAAATGTTGCTCAGAATGAAATCTAGGTTGTTCATGTTTCAAAAACTAAGGACTTTAACAACAACCACCTTCTCTTCTAAACTAGTCTCAAACATCGGGAGATGAAAGCCATTCTTCAAATATTGTTTGCCTTGCTTTGTTTAGGGACAAAACTACTTCACAGAATGATCTATGCTGGAAGATTTACCTCCTCCTGATCAGTCAGAAAAGACAGGTACTGACTAGTCAGGCCACAGACCCATCAGCTGTGAAATCATGGAAAAAAAGCAGTGTAATACCACTGTTCTCTACTACAAGTAAGAATGTTTCTCTCTGTCATGTTTCTAATATTGGGCTGTTCAGAAACAGCATTTATGATATCACTAATATCACAATTTTACTTATCATGGAACAAACATTGCAGATACACTAAGCTGTTTCAATAACTGTCAAAGATTCTGCAGCATTAGCCTCTAATTCCAAAGGTTAATTAAGTGCAAATAATTCTTAAATTTTCATGTATAGACCACTTACTCTGATATGATTCTTGCCAAGCCTTTCCCAGAGTTTGTCAGCTTTTGGATTTACAGGCACAACTACATGGTGTACAGTTTCTGGGACAGAATCTTCTCCTTTCAAATCAACCCAGGTGGGAAAATGCATGATCTTTTCAGACAGTTTTTTCACATCAAATGAATGTAGTGTTGCAGAGCAAACAATCACCTGAAAAATCAAAAATGCCATATGGATACTAAGGAAGATCAGATTTTCCCCAGAAAGAAAGGTCAGAGTAGAACTGGAAGAATGTTAAGCAGTTGAGCAGCACAACAGGAGTCCTTGATTGACTTTACTCATTAGAGAAATCACCCAACTAATGAGAGTCAAAGGACAAAAGAAGTTAGTTAACTATTCTCTTACAAAAACCCCATCATTTAAAAGGAAGAAAGCAGAACTATTGAGAGGTGATGAATCAAGATTATTAGGGCATTAGAAATAATGTATGTAATTAATAGTTTTTCAGATATGTTTATACCTAAATAACTCAAATACTGCTAGAGACTGGGCTTCCAGACCTAGGAATCCAAAAGTGCATATTCACAAGAAATTACTGAACCCCCATGAACAAGCATTTGTTTTGGACAAGAAGTATAATAAACTCTGTTTTAAAGAGGCATGCTCTATGCCATGCAAGTCCACAACTGAAAGCAGTGCACACCACACACACACCACACCCCACCTCAAACAAACAACCACCACCAAAGAAACCCAACCCAACCAACCAAAACCACAAGAACACAAGAATAAAAAAAAAAGCAGGAACAAATTTTATACCTGAAGTCTCTTTCCATCTGAAGTTATCTGAGGAATTTGACTGTGGATCCTGTTTATGAAATCTGAATAACCTTGGAGGAGAAGGCCATCCTACATGGGAGTAAAATAAAAACAACCCAAGCCCTTCAGTTTTATTTCTCATTTCTCAGTCTGTACAATTAAATAAACACCACACTTGCAATCTTAGAAGTACCCTCTACTAGTAGCTGGACAGGTCAAAGCCTGGCTGGGATATTACTACTGAACAGGAGAAAAAAAAAAAAAAAAGAATGGAAAAAAGATGGGAGCATTTATAAGCACTGCTGCTGTACTTCACAAGTAACTGAACATCTGATACCCCAAGGCCTTCCATCTTTGTCATGGCTCAGTTGTACTGTAACAGATCAGAGTGAGAGCCACTCACTCCACAGCATACTGACTACAGCATTCACTGGCCTCAAGACTTGCTGGGTAATCAAAAATGCTCATTTTGCCTTTGTCCTTTGAAGTTCCTGAAGCTCTCTGTACAGGGAGAGAATTCCCAGAACTGCTATGGGTAGAAAAGACCTTTAAGATCATCAAGACCAACTGTTATCTAATTCCACCAGGGCCACTACTACAACTTATCCTTAAGCACCATCTCTAGACAGCTTTAAAATACACCCAGGGATGGCAATTCAACCCCTTCCTTGGGCAGCCTGTTCCAGTTTTTGAAAACCCTTTCAGTAGATAAGTTTTTCCTAATGTCCAACCTAAACCTCCCTGGGTCATCTTGATGTCATTCCCTCTTGTCTGGCACTAGCTTGTGAACACAGCCTGCAATATATTTGTCAGGAAAAAAATCAAATAGCATTACTAAAGAGGCTAAAAGGAAGAAAAAAGCCCCATAGATGACTATGGTTACAAGATGATTAACCTGAAGTAGCCTATAGGTAGCTAGCTGTTGTTCCACAGAAGTCCCAACTGCTGTGAACAATCATGCTCTGCTGATTCAGGAAATAATGCACTGAGTCACAGAAATTGAGAATCACTTAGCTCTCCACGTACAGCTTCATCCAGCACCAGAAATCTAACTTGAGATAAGTTCAGCTTTCCTGTGGAGACCAGGTCATCCAGTCTTCCAGGAGTTCCAACAACAATATCCACCTATGAAATACATGAGAGTATGAATTGGATCCATAACCAACTAAAGGCTCCATCTAAATTTGAGACTGAGAAAATTATCAGCACGATGCCCTATTTTCTATTAATTACAACTTCATCAAATCCAAGAGTAATTTGTGTTGGGGGGATCTCTTGAGGTTATCAGGTCTCCATTCCCAACAGCACATGAAAATCAAGGACAAATTCCAAGTTGCTTTACATAGCTGGCCAGTAAAATTTTCAGTATCTTCAAGGAGAGGGATCCTGGAATCTCAGTGAGCAACCTGCATTTCAGTTCTACACTTCAGCAGCATCTGCCTTCAGCACATGTGTTTTCAAATGGGGAGAAAAATTTATCTTCTCTCCAGTCTCTCAACTGTAGAAATAAGGTTTTGCAAGATTGAAAGGTTCATGGTCGTGAATTTAGCATTCATGTGGCAGTCTAGCAATTTCCAGCTCAAGCCTGCTTAGAAGATAATTTGTATTTTGCCAGGTAAAATCACAGCAAAACCAACTTATCCACAGTGACGTGGTCTTACTTCCCAAAGTAAGCTTTAAATAAAAAATAAAACATAAAAACCCCAAAGACTAGGCTATTCCTACAGCATGAGTGAATGGATTGTACAGCCCATGCTGCTACAGCTAGGCTGGCTGGTTCCTTCCATTTAGGACTGATTTGTGGTGTAATAGGGAAACTATTTGTTAGTTGAGTGAAAAATTGCATCTGTATTTTAAAATTTCCCTAAGTACTCAGGCTTCAACAGAATCTGCCCCAGTACTGTTTGTACTGGCAATTGCCATGGAAGCAAAAAATGCTAGACCAGTGCCACACTAACCTGCTAGCAGCTGCACATTTTCTTCTTATCAGGTTTACAGGAGTCACAAGAAGCACCACTGCTATTCTCCAACAATGTTGTGAGTTAATCAGAACACAAACTATTAAATCATATGAACAAAAACACAACTTACTCCTTGCTCCAGTACAGAGAGCTGATCTCTTGCAGCAACCCCACCAATGATCAACAGCTCCCTAAAATTACATAAACATATTTTAACATTTGCTTATTATATTCAGAATGTATTAAACATCTGGCTGAAGATTGATTTTTTTGTTAGCAGTTTATTTTTAAGAGCTCTGAACAGCAATTTTAAGAACAAAAGAACAGGAAAAAAAAATTAAACCCTTCACATGTAGTATATAGTATTTTAACTCTGGAAGTTAAAGTTTTGTTACCCAATTGTATTTGAGTTTGATTACTGTACTGCTGTTAACACATTAAGGTTAACCAAATTTCATCTTAAATAATCTATTCCTTAAAAAAAAAAATAAATCTCAAGTTTAATAAATTTCCTTGTTACTCAAAGCTAGAGATGCAAATAACAGAAAACTAATCAGTGAATCTTGCATCACAGCTTGCCTCTCCATTGCTACTCCCCTGCAATTCCAGCAAAAGCACCTTTGTAAACTGGCTAAGTTTAGAATATGGAGTTACTTAAGTTTTATAAACACAGTCAAAAGAGAAACAACTTTAGAGCAAAGAATCATTTTTCAGACCTGTATCCCCATGCTAATCACTGCAACACTTGTCCTGTGAGCAAACTAATGGCAAAAGAGTATGAAACTGTCCGGTGGAGGTGAAAAATACACAGAATGAGGGCAGATGGAGGTGGGGGCACAGGAAGATGCTCAGAGAAGGACAGTAAACAGAAGATGTGCTTTTCTTGATTAAAAACATTATCATATACCTCTGATAATATGAAGAAAAACAGATTTGCTATGCCATAAATAAAACACATCACAAGAAAGCTCTAACTGGCCTGGCTGCAACTGAAGAGTCAGGTCAGTTGGCAGCAGCTATTGCTGGGGCAATTATTAGATGTAGATCAAGGTCCCCTTAGCTACAAAGAGGCCCAAAGCCCAAGGCCTGAGAAGCCACAGCCCTGGAGAGCAGCACAGCTGAAGAGCTGCAGGATGCACTGTTACCTTAATTTGGGATTATCAACGTATTTTTTGAACTGCTTCACATTGTTCAGGGTTTGTTCTGCCAGCTCTCTGGATGGCTCCACAATCAAGGCTTTGGGAGCATTGGGAAGGTTCTGTGTTTGAGCCACTTGTGCATTTCCTGAGTGAAAAAGATATGTCATCAAAACCTGAAGTTTCTACTAATAAACTAAAACAACCTCATGATTCTGAATGCTCCATTAAAATGGGATGTTATTGCTCATTTATTAATATTTTAAGATTAATATTCAGGGTTTACAAGCAAATCTTGCCATGACAGTGAGGATACTGGCCATACAGCATTGTTGATTTTATTCCAGAG
The DNA here is from genome assembly GCA_024611195.1 of Ceyx melanurus. Taxonomy (NCBI): domain Eukaryota; kingdom Metazoa; phylum Chordata; class Aves; order Coraciiformes; family Alcedinidae; genus Ceyx; species Ceyx melanurus. Next base: position 12,369 of record JANHGL010013580.1, read on the forward strand.
CTTCAACATGCTTATTTTTAGGATGGCACTGTTGACTAACTTATCTGAGCTTTTCTATTTATCTAATGCATTTCTAAAATCAAAATGTTAGATTATTTGTGGTTTAAGTTGAAGAAAATTTGGAATACTGAAAAAAAATATCACTAATATTGCTACCAGTAAGATTATTGTAAGATCTTAAATACAGCAGTAATGAATTAAGTGATTAAAAGATGCTCTGTAACACAATCTGAACACAGAACTGACAGAACTTTAAGAGTCTGACCTACCTGAGTGCTGTGATTTTACAACACTACCATCAGGAGCCTTGCTGAGACCAATATAGCCATCTTTTGGTGGAAACTTAAAATCTTCTTCACCAAAGTTGAATTTCAGTTCAGCATTCTAGATAAACAAAGTTGTGTTATAGAGATAGATTCAAAAGACCATGTAAAATGAGAAACAATCCCATCATTAACTTCCCCCTGAGAAACCATCTAGATAAGGAGGGGAAGGTGTTCTTTCCTCTCATCTTACACATTCCCCTTCCCCAAACTGTCCAAAAGCTGACACACATTTTGGGCATGGTTCTAGTTCTTAAAATTCTTTTCTTGTACATCAAAACACTCCCCCATTTAAGAGGAATCTACTTTTTAACTTCTATGTTACATACATTTTAAATTACAAGCCACAGGTTTTGTTTTAATAAAACAAACACAAAAAAACCCACTTTTTGGGGGCTTGCACATTCCTTTGACCACCAAAATGTTTTGTTAAAACCTTTACTTGGCAAAAGACAATCCCAGAGAGACTAAGTTCAGAAAGACATAACACTACACTTCTGTGATATTAGTGTTGGTAATAAACAAAACAGGAATTTTAGCACTTTCAAAGCTATCTCCTTGTATCCACTGAATCAAAGATTAATACAGGAATAATACAGAATAATTCTGCAGTTCAGAATGAGTCATCCATGCTATTCAACAGCTACATGCAAATTTAAAGACTTAATCCTGAATTTAAGCATTGAAGCTGAATGGTGCCCATCTCAGCTCACACACTCTGCTGAAATCCTGGTGGACCAAAGAAAACAGAGTGCACCAGCACAGCTGCAGAAACTGCAGGGGGCTCTGCAATTTTATTCCTAAGCAGTCAAGTTCCCAAAACTAAAAGAATTTTCACAATCTTACATATGTGGTATTCTGAAGTTACCTTCAGCACACAAGCTGCAAAGAGGGCTTGGTTCCTTAAGTGTGGTGGGATTTCAAATGCAAGGCCAAGGTCCTTCCCTGAAAACAACTTTAGTTCAGACTCCAGTATGTGCATTCCTCTCCCAGTCCTCCCACACCCCATAAGACAAGGATCCCAGTAAAATTCCAAAGAAAGGGAATAAAACTTACCATTTTTAGAGAATTTTATTTGTCCTTTATCTATGTCTAGATAACACCCAATTGTATCATGCATAGTGAATTCCTGTAACAAAAAGGAGTTCGTGAAACAAAGATTTTGGTTTACTGAGACAACTTAGCATTGTCAACTTGCAGCTTCCTACTTCTCCCTATTAAATGCTATTTTACAGAGAGAAGCAAGCTCCTTTTATTCCAATAATATTGCTATAAACAGCATGCATATTTATTTGATTACAAATCTTCAATAAACCTCTCATTTATTTTAAGATATTTAAACACTTATTGATGTTTTCAATTTACTTTGAAGGCAAAAGCTGACAATGACAAATGTAAGCCACTTAAATACCTGGAAATATTCAGTATTATGCAAAGGTGCACTAATCATGCATTTATTAAGCAATCTAAATCTAAGCTTAGAGCACCAAACACAGCAAGAGAAACCTGTCTTTTGACTCCATGAAAAGACTAACTGTTGCAGGAGGTACTGTATGGCATTTAAACACCCAGAAATCTGCTCCCTGTAACAGTTATTCAATAAAGCAGGCATATTACAAACTGCTTCCAATTCAACAGAAGTAGAAGTTACAATAGAAAAGTGATAAAAGTTGCAAGTTTTATGGCAGTGAGAGTTCATTAACAGCACAAAAAGACTTGAGTTGCTGCTGTATTGTGCTATTTATAAATGCTGCTTACCCAGCTAAACTCTGGACTGGCTCACTATACAAAACCTGCCACAGACATTTTCATCTGTGTACATTAGAGGAACAGCTCTGTTGGCAAATCCAGCTTGAAAATCAGATACAGAGCATGACTAACTATGCCTTAACTAGCATTTAAGTGTGCACTTTGACACAGCAGAGTTGTGTGATCACTAGTAGTTAAAGCAGCAATTAGGATAGGAAGCTTTCATTTAGGCATCCACCCAGGTACACAGGCTGGTGTTGTTCAAGCTAAAACCAACTTATGTCAAGAAACAAATCCAAGAGATCAGTTAACCCCCAACCTGCAGAACACTGAAAAGGTTTAATCTTTTAAATAAGAGTCAATATCTTTGTGGTCTTATCCAGAGTAAGCCTCAAACTGAGAGCTGCTTTTGTTGAAGCTGTTAAAAGGCTTTAACCCCTGCACACTTAATTTCCCAGTACTTCTGCTCTGTGGCCTTCCCTTCAGAGTCAGGACTGTTAGGAAAGAGTTGATGGTTACAGCACAGAATCAAAATGCACAATTCAGTCATGCCATGAAGCAATTCCAGCTTACCTCACCATAGCTGTCAAACTGCTTGTTGTGAGATTTCTTACCAGTGCCACCAAAGCCAAATCCAAATCTATCAGTGCCTGAAACCAAAGTACAGAGAGCTCTATTTTGGTTGACATGTTTCCTCTTTGTATCAACAGCTGAAACCCCTAACACCATGGAAAAAGTACTGCATGGTGCTAACTAAAGACTTCTAGCTTTGATTTTTCTACCAATACATTTCTTGATTTTACTAGTCCCCAGTCATCTTCATTTAAAAAACTAAAAGAAAAGATCTGTTCCTGGGTGACTTGGTCTAGGTGATCCTGCTCAGGCAGGGGGGTTGGACTAGATGATCTTCTAGCTCCCTTCCAACCCCTGACACTGTGTGAAAAGGGGAAAGTCACAAGCAACATTACTGCCACCTACACAGATTTCCTCTTACAGGAAAAATAAGGTTTGTACAAAAAGATTTAAACACCCCTGTCCTTCCCAACAAGCCCATGCTCTGCAAGACTACAACAGGACTCCAGTGTGAAAATGAAAACCATCCATGGGATTCTTCATTTGAAGGAAACTCACCCAAATCCAGTGAAGCCTGCAGAGTTGACCAACCAACTCTGCACAAGCCTTGGTCATGGCAGGAAACTTCATAGTAGTATTTCCCTTTAAAAAAGAAAGAAAGGATCCAAAATTTCAGTTTCATCAAGCTGGTTTAGTTTGGCTACTTGCAAGACCATGCAGGTCCAGCATTTCCACCCCTGCTGGCAGTGTGATAAATCTCCTATGATGCCTGTGTGAAAAGCTCTGTGGGGAACTATGTATGTAACAGAAGAAATAAAATCAGAGGACAGGCTAAAAAGAGAAAAAGCACAGGCTGGGAGCTGTGTGAAGGGCTGCAAGGCAGTGACAAACTGGAGACCAGTGGTTTTACTGAGACAAACTGTGAACACCAGCAGGCTGTCAAAGCAAGACAAGCAGCAGGCACTGGCATCAGCCCCTGGCTGTGCAGGATAAAGCCTGTCCAGCTGGCTGTGGGCAGCTACAGCATTATGTGCTCACATGAGGAAATAAGACTGTCTGAGGGGCTTTCTGAGCACCCACCTAGAACCACGGGAGCTCTGCTTCTGAGGAAAGAGCTGGGGTTGGCATCTTCAAGCATGCAGCCATGGCAGCTGTGCATGGGTGTCTGTGTGCAGGCTGAGGAAACAACTGAATGCACTCTGAGTTGCTATTTGCTCCTAGGAAACCCCTCACTAAGATGTGTTCTCATCAGTATTAGTGATGACTCTGCCACCTTCAACTCAAACTCCTATCAGGGAAAAGGTAATGTACAACACAAGGAAAATAAAGCACAGGTATCTGTCATTCCAATGCCTTCAACTGCAGCAATGGCACTTTTGTGCAGATGGGCAAGTTTAAAATGCAGTTTCCTGCATTAAAAATGGGTGATAAGCAGCATTGCAGTTGAAGTTTCTAGGAGAGCCTCCAAAATAATGTTGTATTTACCTTTAGTCACACCTCTAGTTGCTCTGCAGCCATGCCATTCTTTGATCTCTCTGCTCTGACAGCACAAACCATCTGAGCCAATTGCTGAAAAGCACAAAACAGTTTTAGTTTTTAAAGTAAAAATTAAATACTCTAAATAAAGTTATACATAAATTAAATATAAATAAATTAATATAAATAATTTAAATATAGATAAATTAAAAACTCTAAATAAAGTTATAAATAAATAAGTTTTCATGTATACTTTATTCTAGTAGATTTTTTTTTTCTACCAAGCAAAGATTTTCAAACCACATTTGGACAACTCACCAAAAGCTGATCCTCTATCATATGGGTTCATTTGCCATTTATTGAGTACTAAATTTGAAAGAGAAACAGAAAAAGCATTAAACTAACAAGGAAAGCCTGGAAAACTCAAATTAGAAGTTCACATAGGCTCTAGTGTTTGGCTTAATTTTCTGGGGAGACAGCTTTGTTCCAGTGCAATTAATACAAGGTGGAAATGAAGGCCTACAACTTGAATCAGGGACACAATGCAGAGGTAGTCTATGAAAGTTTAGATTGTTCTGGTAAGGAGAGAATGTATTAGGTTACTTAAAAATACACTGAAAACAATTATAAAGCAAGTCAGTTTCACATAATCACAACCAAATTCAGGTAGAAAATACCCAGAGCTACATCCACCAGTACAGTCAACTCACAGCTTTAGAAAATCAGAGGTGACCATATCCCAAAATAAGGAAAAAAACACTTATCTAATGGCAAGTTAGGTTAACTTCAGTTTGGAAGGTGATGGAACCAACATAATTTAAGTGTTCCAAGCTTGAGAAGCATGACATAAAAAAACCCAACCCAAACCGAACAACCAACAAACTTACCTGCCCCCCCAGTTTTAATAGTTGCTTTCCCTTTCTTGCCTTCCATCTGGTCCTTCAGAGTTTCATAAACAATCTGGATAACTGGAATACTAAAAGCCTAAAATGCAAAATTATTTTTATTTCACAGGTATTTCCAGGTATGCAGTCAGTCTAGCCCTGCAGGTGCTATACTCAGGGCCAGAAACACTTTAAAACATGCCTACATTTATGTTTGTAGAGATAATACTTATAATA
>JANHGL010013581.1:0-14475 GCA_024611195.1 Ceyx melanurus
AACGGCGACAACTCGCCCCTCGTCCGTTTCTCCACACCCACAGCCCACCCCCCCCCCCCCCCCCCCCCCCCCCCCCCCCATGAGGCTTCTCATTCTTGAGGGTGTATTATTTCTCTAGGAGGAGAAAACATGGGTGTGCACAGGATATTCCTGACAGTTCAGGCCTTGAAACTGGACTGGTTGCTAAGTTATCAAATTATTGCCTATGTTTGTGGCACTGTACTCCATAAGAAAGTGTGGTCAATTTAAAAATGAGTATTTAATAGTAGACTGAAATTTGCAGCATTTAGACGAATATAAATGAAACGAGAATTTCCCTCTTCTTTGGTAAATGTGTGGACTGAAACCCAGGTTCCTCTGAGGCAGAGGCAGGCTGTAATTTAGGTTAAGACTTTTGAGACTTTTTTTTTTATCTGAGTATTCCATTACTTTGGCAGCTTAATTTACTGTTACCAACTGTGAAAAGCCAAAACCTGTTTATACTGTCTCAGAAAACATTGCGTTTCCTAATAAATCATTTAAACCATTTGTCTCCATGCACACTGAAGCATATGACGAAAAAATCCCAGACAGTAAAGTTACTGCTGTTCATTTTACTGTTTGCTGCAAATTATTTTACTATAATGAAAACTACAAAAATCTCAGGGCAGAGATGCAACATTTAAGAAATTATAATAAATTTTTTTGCAGTCATCTGGAATAATTTGAGAAGTTCTAGCACAATCCAAATCATGTACTGAAATGTAGCAGTTTAGTATTCCCACTATGATGGAGAACATCAGTTGGAAGAGGTGAATTGCTACTGACGTGAAATTAATTCTCTTGGATTTATTGATATTCTTGATTTGAAGTGTGTGGGAAGTAGTTTGTAGTCTATGGTGCTGCTCAGAGCTGGGGAAATCTTTCAAAACGTTGACATTTATGTGCCTTCGGAACTGCATTCAGAACTTGAGTTTGACTTATGTCACATATGTATAATATTAAATATAGTACTGGCAGAAAAAAAAGGTAAGGAAGCAGATACTGATGGTTACCTGTGCTGGTACTGCCCTTACACAGCAATTACCAGGCAGTTTAAACTGTTGGATAATAGCTGTGTTTTCATAGCCACACAGGTCGTGATAATGCAGACATCAAACAGTTAGATTTATGTAGTTCACTACTGCAGGAGTTTGAGGTAGAGTTCTAATTCAGCCGAGGAAGAGCAACACCTTGATTTATGCTCTCTGTCTAAAATGGAGCCATTGAGCAGTAAGCTAGAGGGTATTAATGTAACCAACCTTTGAGGCCAGGAAATTCCTTCCCCTTCCACCACAGAGCAGTACAAATATCCCAGGGTTTTCTGATCCTGGTCCAGCTTTGAAATCAGTGTTAGTATTCCTGTTAATTTTATTGCAGTATGAGACCTACTTTTTTTTTTGTTGAAACATTTCTCATAGGCCTCTTGCCATACACCCCCATCTCCAGTGTCTGGATGGAAAATTAAATGCCTTTCATAACCCTTAGACAAGGTATTTCCTAAGAATGTATGTGCTGCAAAGGACTGGCAATTGGAGATGGTAAAAACAACAAAACACTGAAATACTGCTAAAAATTGTCATGTTTAAATCAATGATTTGATCTTCAAAATTGTTACAGCCAGCAAAATTGTGATGAATTTTATGACAGCAGCCTTGCTAATCAGATTAAAACCTTTCTAAGGTTTTCTTGCTTTCTCTTTTGTACTTTGGTCTTCGTTAAATGAATTCCATCCCTTTTTTTTTTTTTTTTTAGAACCGTGTTTAATCTGCCTTGTTTAATATCGCTGTCCACCGAGTTGCTTGGGTTTTTTTCTTTCTTTTTTCTTTTCTGAATTCTTGCTTTGATAATCTCTGACTGTTCTGGATCATCTTCAAAGCAGCCTTTAATTTGGAGCTGTATTCCATGAATAGTGTCTGTTCCTTGTTTTAGAAGACAGAGAGCTCACCTCTTCCCCTCCCAAACTGCTGGAACTACCTGTCTTTTGTCTCCTTCCTCACTTCATGCACTTTTTTCCTTGATGTTGAATTGTTAGCTCTTTGAGTCTTTTGTTAGCTGTGTTTTGCATGCTCTGTACCATCGTATTTATCAGGCTAGAAATGGTATGAAAGGAGCAGAAAGAAAAGCCTGAAGTGCTTTTCTTAAACCTAGAGATAAAGAAGTGGGAGGCAGAGATGAGAATGGGGATGAGTTTTGAGAAAAGATAAGGAGGTGACAGATGAGTGGTACGTGTGAAGGGGAACAAGCTCCTCAAAGTCATACAGAAACACTCCTCAGTAGAATGCAGTCTCTGCATATACCCAAGAGCAACTGTGCAGCAGCCTGAAATCTGTTCTTTGCATCAATGAGTTAAGATATTTTGAGATGGAATCGAGTTCCATATAGAAGTTGTGTGTTCAGCATCTACTTAAATTCAGCATTAGGTAGAATGATGAGAACTACTGATGAGGCAAATCTGAAAATACATCTTACAGTACATTTGTGCATACTTGGCTTAATGCATTGCTCGTTGGAATGCAGACCGGTTAGCTGTGATGCTAGGTTTCCCTGGTTTGGTGTGGTTTGGTCACTATCATGTTGATAGCTGGACTCTCAGGTGAGTGGAGCAGTGAATGCTGTCTCCAGATATGCAAATGTTAGATGCCTTCAGAGTATGGGGAGTGGCGTTTCTTCAGCTTTCCTTGGAAAGTCTTTTAACAAGGATCCCAGGGTAGGTATGAAAAAAGGATCAATTATGTGTATGGAATGTGGGGATACTTATGATTGATACAGTCAAATATAACCCCCAATTTATAATACATTAATAAATTCCCAGTAATCTATAGTAATGTTACATACTAATCTTCATATTGTCATGTGTGTTACTGCACAAATGATGGAGGAGATGGGGATGGGTTTCTGAAGGCATTTAAAGAATGCCTAAGTGGTTCATGTGTCCTTTAAAATTGTTATAGAATCATATAATAAATATAGAGTTGCTGCCTGGTCCTCTATAATATTTTGAATCTAGGAAAGAAGAGCTTATTCTTTTAAAATACAGTTTTCTACTTCTCTTCCCATTTGGTTTGGGTCTGGTGAAGTGTATATTACAATTTTTTCACATATATTACTGGAAAAATCAGAACCTTATCTATGCTGTTGGCTGTAAAAATGAGAAACGCTGTGCTGCAGTGACCTGAGCTCGTGCTTGATGTTGACTTGCTTGTGTTACTGTTTCCTTACTGTTTGGGAGTGAAGTAAGAGAATGCTTAAAAAAGGAACAAAACCCTCATGCTGCATTCCAGGCTGTCTTGTGATCATTCCTTCCACAGACAAAAATAAGTTGCTTTGAACCTATTATTGTCCTTAAGGAACTCTGGTCTTAAATCTTGCAGCATGTCAGTGTATGTCAGTGTAAATCCAGCTCTTGCAAGACTTGTGCAGGAGTTGAATTTCAGATTATGCAAAAGCACGAGCAGAATTCATGGTATAGATACATGAAGATACTAGCATCTCTTGAAGTGAATTGATGCATCTAAGGACCCCAGAAACCCAGTGTGTATGAGCCACGACTGCATATGGGAGGTTTCTGAAGTTTTTGCACCTCTTCTCTATGTTTTCAAGATGTTCAATAAATTCTATAATAGGTTCAATAAACTGTTCTTGTCACTTAGAAAATCAATTATCTAGTGATTTTTAGGATAGAACATCTCATTCTTTCCTTCTGTCAGAAAGTCCATCTTTAGCAGGTATTTTGGAATTGGCTGAAGTATTTCTGTGGCTAAGAACCTGATCTGCTCTTTGCTGGCAAGGCCTTGTAATGCTTTTCCTTTTCCTAGCTGCAAAGCTCTGCCTTTAATTTTTGATTTTTAAAGTGAGTATAGTAATAGTTTAAGTGTTCAAAAGATAAATGCTGCCAATTATTCCATATCATAAAATGGAAAATGTATTGAGTGAAAAGATTGGATGTTTTTATAACTTCTTGCCTGTTCTCCAGAAGTCATACATTAATATAAAATAAAGCTCAGCACCACCAGCAGGAGGGTGCCTGCTTCTCTGAAATACTTGTATAATTCCAGTTAACATTCAATCTTCAGCAGAGGGTTGTGCTCTGTGATTTGCTTTTTTTTTAAATCTCTGACCCTGTGGGGTTTCCTGCAGAAGAGGGAAAAGTTATATTTAAATGCATATGATATTTAAGGGTTCCACTTAAATTGATTTGCAGTAACCTAACTGGAATTACAGAAATAATACTGATACCTTTCAGACAAAGCTGTAGCTGTGTTTAGGATTTATAACAGGTTTGTTTAGGAGAAGATTTCTCTGTATTCTCATGTTTCATAGCAATGAAAACTTCAAAGTTAGCTTTGAAGTTTGTGTATTTTTGAGAGGAGTGAGACTGCATTTGGTTTGTCACCTTTTATAAGTAGCTAAGTGGTTGTTGAAAAACATGGAAGATCATCTCTGGAGGCTTAGTCTGTGTGGCACTTTGTTAGTCTGGCAGACTACCTGAGAGCATCAGCAATAAAGGAATTTCAGCAGCAGCAGTGCTGGGTTTTCAGCAAACCAAACTATGGTGTTTTCATATTTTGTCTTTTTTTTTCTTCTTTCCCCTTTCAGACTTTTGCTTGAATAACGTGCTGGAAGCATTTCTAGGACCTTTTGTCTCAGTTACCCAATCTGAATTTAGCTAGAGCTTCTTGCAGGGATGAATTTGAAGCGATTTGAAGCTGGAGTGAGTTGGAAGCAGATGTGCCCTTCTGCCTCGGGCTGTGTGCTGGCGGAGTACAGGCATCGCAGCAGCTGGGCTTGTGCAGAGCATGGCAGTGAGAGCCAGTAGTGATGGCTTGGTCTTTTCCCAGACACTGTTCTTTTCTGAATATAGCTGCACAATCTTCAGTGAGGCAGTTTTGCTTCAGGCAGGCAGATTAATGCCCTAAAATCTTGGATTTTGCTGCACAAGCCTTAGGAACAGTAGCTTTCACTTTCACTGCTTCTCAGCTTCTTTCTCCCCCTCCCCCCAGTTATTTGATGTATACAGTGGTCAACAATCAAACTATTAGAAGTTATTATGCTGATAATCTGCTTTGTGCTGTACAGTCAGGTTCTGCCTTTTTACCATGTGAACTCAATTAACTGAACATAACCACAGGTAAAACAGGGTTCCTGTCAGAAGAGCCTGCAATAAAAGGCTTTTCTAGGGAAATTCTCTCAAGGGTTTTAGAAAAAAAGAACCTTGTTTTCTTTTTGTGTGTGGGTTGTGTTTTGTGACAGTGACCTGGAACGTAAAATGAAAGACTCTAGACAGACTTGAACTTGAATGCTGTAGAATACTAGAAATTTCGTTTTGATACGTGTTCTCAACAGAAGGAATGGGAAAATACTTATCTTCAGGCATTTTGTCTTTACTTGAAATAAAGCATACTTGCATCTATAGTAGTACTCTTGGTTTTCAGCATTTGTTTGGCTATTTTGGACATACACTGAAGCTGTATTTCCCAGCACATGTGCTTTTTTTGTTTTGCATTTTTACGATTATTTTTCTTTAAAAATAAGCTAGAAGGAAAAAAAATGCATTTTTTGGCATATACTTAATTTTCCAGAATCAGTACTTCCAAAGGTGATAATCCTCGATTTTTACTGTGCAGCCAAATGTAGTTACTTTTTTGGTTTTATAACTTTTTTTTTTTTTTTTAAAGTGTGACAAATACACACTCTCCATTTGTGCTTATAGAGGGGCTTAATTTTTGTAATATTCTCTTAGATTAAGAAAATACTGTTTGAATGGTTTTTGTTCAGTGAAGTTCATTAGTGTTTGAAATCCACAAAATAGGGAATCTTCATTTACTTTTTACAAGTTTATTTTTGAAAATAATTTTTAAAACTGGGATCTCCTTTGACACTTTCATAAACGTGGCTGTGAGATGCAAAGTTCACTGTCACAATCAATTTGCTAACATTTTTATGATTTTCCTCTGGATTGACAGAATTTCTGTTGGATCGGGTGTCACGTGTCTGTGTCACTCTCCAAGCACTGCCTGTTGTTCCCCAGTCCACATTTCATGTACTTGGGGTAATTTGACAGAAATGAAATTATGTGTTTGAGCTGGGCAAAGTTTTTGCACGCATGCACATGTCTTATGTTAACAGCTATGGAACTGCAGCCAAATCCTTTTGTCCTTAATATTTTAGAGTTAAAATCAAGGAATGTATAAAAAAATGGTACCTTCTTTTTTTTGTAGGCTGTGCAGCACTTTATGACACTGCTTTCCTATTGAAAATATAATCTAAGACCTAAGTCCTAGGTAGCTGAACTATAGATGCTCTTCATAATTTCTATTTTTCTGCTTTTGGTGTGGTTAGGGATACAATTAGATTCTCCCTTAGTGTAAAGAGCTCAAGATGACCTTACAAAATTTCTGAAATGTACTGTTACCTATGGTGGCAACGTGGTCCATGTGTTACGTGTGAAATGTGAGGTGATGATAAATCTAACTCTTGAGTATAATCAACCCTACCTGCCCTCAGGGAGTAGTAGGGGGAAAAAAAAGGTAATAAAATACTATTGTTCTTATTTTAATGACCTTGTGCACAGCTTTGTCAATCTTGCTACAGTTACCAATACTGTTCAGTGTAGAACAATTTAGAAATAAGGCTTTGGTGATGGAATGGCAACACTAGATTGTACATCACTTATTTTTCTGTAATGTAAAATTAAAAATCAGGATTTTTTTTTTTCTAGAGTAGATTTAAGGATATCTAAGTCACATGTAGAAAAATACCTCATGAAACTTTGATACTTCTGTTTCTCTAAAAGTTAAGTCCTAAGTGAAACAGAAGACAGACCGACACCAAGTTACCTGCCTCTGCTAAGGGGAAGAAAATGGTGGGCAGAGCAAAAACTTTCAGTTAAAGCTTGAAACTCCATGTATTGATTACATTTGCCTTCCCACATAAGAAACTGTCCACCTATGACAGCTAAATGTCTTTTTAAATAGAGAAAACCTTATTATTCCCCCAAATAACTTTTCCCTATTTATCTGATATTTAACAAGTAGCTGATGAGGGCACAAGGCTTTGTTTTCCCATCTCTTTACTGCTTTCATGTGCAAAGATGAACCCTTCCTTTCTTGTACTGCAGCTTCTTGTTAATCACTCTTTGTCCCTAAAAATCAGCTGTTAAAGTCAATACTTAAGAAATTGGGATCATTTCAGCAGAATCTTGTTTTGTCGGAGTATTTTTTCCTTGAGCCAGCGTGATTGGTGTAGAACGTGCATGAGTGTGTGCAAATTGACACAAGTTTCCTGGCTTTGCGGGAGCTGGGTGGTGGGAAGGTGTCTCAGGTAATGCCTGGTGGAAGGCTGTGAAGGGGTTTTACCTGTTCTCACAGTCAGGTTATGTGAAAAGTCAACATGAGTATTTGTCTGTTTTACATTGCAAACTGTTTATCTGGTAATTTCAGCGATTGATGTTCAGAGAAACCTGAGACTCCTTGGAACTCGCTACTGAAGCAAGTCTGGTTTGATCTTTGAGAGGGACAAAACGAGAGCATATCAATGACTAAAGGATTGCAGTGTGTTACTGTAGTGGCCTCTGTGCCAAGGTAAAGAACAGAATCCCTGTCTTGAGGAGGTCTTGGGCTAAAGACAGGAATTGGGTGCAGAACTGGGTAGTTATTCCATCAACCCAGAGTCTGTGTGCCTTAAAGCTGTGGCAAGGGAGTGAGAATGAGGGTACAACTGACATTCAACTTTGAGCATTCAGTTGATCTGTTCCTGTCTCCAGGGGTTTGTGATGTTTAGATTAACTATGGATGCTTGTGTAATTCTTCAGGTTGTAGCATGGCCTTAGAAATTTGGGATGACATTTACAGGAGATACAGATTTTCCTGCTTGTGAGTCCCTTTGCTTTAAACAGTCTGCTCTTAAGCTGACCTTTTTATGTGAATCTTCCCCATTAATGGCCAAAAATACACCTGAAAATGCCACCATCCTGCAGGTTGGAAGGCAGCAAGAACCATTAAAGAGCACAAGGTGCTCAGCCTGGACACACTTTTTTCAGGGCAAGTGTGTAGTAAGTTTGGGGTTTGAGTCATTTAGGACTCCTGAATTTTTCATGTGTCTTCTGCAGAGTATCTTTGTTGTTGGCAAGTGTATACTGCATACAGAATTGTGCATGTGGTTACACATGCATACTGAGAGTCTTTGTGGTGCATCCTATAGAGAGAAGTGTACCTCATGTGTTTAATTGGAGCTACACTAGACACAAAAGATGTAATAAAAAATAAGAATATATGTATAAAAGAGGGAGGGAGATGGACAGGAGCACATTGTCTCAAATAACGGGAAGACACAAAAATGTAAGTTGGTTGCTTATTCATTGAGTTCATTAAAATGAAGGACATTAAAAGCAGCAGATTTTTGCAGAGAATCATTGGCTTTCTGTAGCTCTTTCTTACATAAAAAGCAGTGTTTCAAGAAGGGCTGAGGTGACAGCAATTGAGGCAGCTGCTATTAGCTTTTTTAATTTCTGACCAATTTTTATCAAAAAAAAGGTCTTTGCTTTAATAAGCAGTGGAACCAGTTGCATAAACACTTGTATTTTTCAAGTTTTGTAACATCTATTTTTTAGGTTTTGTAACATAATCCTTGCTGAAATATCTTGTGACATTAGTAAATCTCTCCTAGGGTCTTTATGCAATTACCTGAAATTTTGAAGAGAAGGGGAAAGAAAAAAAATAGATTTGAGGAATCCAAACCCTGGTTTGAGTCACCTCATTTCTCAGGAGGGGATAGAAAAGGATCCTGATCATCAGAATTCAGTCTTTCTTTCTTGTCTGGGAACAGACACGTTAAAGCTTTGTTGCTGTTGCAGCTTAGCTCGGGTATTCCCCTAGCAAAGATTTCTCTTAATATGAAATTATGAAAGCCAGACCCAGGATTGGTAAATCCCAAAGAGCTGCCCTGCCAGAAGAGCATTCTTTAGTTTCAGTGTTGTGTGTTACATTGTGTGAAATTAATGGCGTGTGATGAGCTCTGAATGCAACCCAGCAAAGAAAGTTTGTGTCTCTGCTGTACTGGGGTAGTTTATAAACTGTGGCTCCTGAGAAATGTTTTGAAATGTGAAATGTTGGTATTTTGTGGGTTAGATGAAGCAAATGCAGAAAATTGGAAGCAAATATAGATGAAGAAGAAAAAAAAAAATCTTGTTTAGTTCTTAAAAGCACTTCAGTAGTATTTGGCACTGGAAATAACTTCCTAGCTGGTGATTGTGCTTTTTTAGTTCTTCTCTGTACTGGTAAAGGAGAAAAGTCCTATTTCCAGGTGGCAAAGCAGTGAGGAGTCTGCTGGCCTGAACTGTGGTCGCAGATCCGTTGTGGGAATCCTATCTGTGCTGCATGTTTTACTGCTAAAAATAGGTGTACCAAGTGAGGGGATTTGTGTGGTTTTGTTAGTAATTTCGAAACCACAAGCAAGATTTTTATGGCTTCATAGGCAGAGTCATTTTTGAAAGTGCTTCATGTTTTCTAAATCATGCAAAGTCTTCTGAGCAATGTCTGAAATGCAGTAAGATTGCTGATTGCTTTCCATGAAAGATGAGCTCCTTAGAAGTGTCCACTTTGAGGACCATATGAGCATCTTGGATTTCTAAATTCAAAATTAGTATGGAAGAATGATACTGTAAATGCCCTCAGCCTATAAGATTGTCCCATAAAGCCAGGACCTGTGTGAACACCAGAGAATATGCTCTGATCTGAAGACTAGGGATTTTATATTTTGTATTCTCGGTGCTAATTGTGAGTAACTCTTACCAGCAAAAGATCAGAGAAGTTAAATAATCTCTCAGATGTTAAATAGCCATGAAGTAAATTGGATTGATATGATTTTTATTTTGAAAGAGGAAATTACTCCTGTTTTGTTGTGGTTAACAAATATTTAAATGCCTAAACTAATTGTCAGCCTCAATTTCGAATGAGGAAGCAAAATAAAATGCATGATGTGCTCAGAGTTTCTCATAGTGCTTGTTAGGAGAATCCAAGTTTTGAAAACAGTTGGCCTGCTTTCAGATACAGATTTTAATGAGATTAAAAGAGAAAGAATGTGCAAGTTTGATTAGGGAGTTTGGCCATATTATGACAATGGGTCCTGGAAAGCCAGCACAGAAAAAAAAGTTGTCTTTTTTAGTAATAGAATGGATTTGTTTTGGAAAATGGAAAGTAGGAAGCAGAGGGTAACTTTTGAATAATTACAGCAAAGTGGACTAAGTTAGCATGAGATAATTTGTGCTGTTGCACACAGACTGCAGGAGGTCTGAAAGGCAATTTTTAGTGGTCCAGATGTTTTCTTCTGGACTTCAAGTTTTTCATCTGGTTATTTGCCAGCAATAATTTAACCAGGGATTTTGTGGCCTGTGCAAAGCTTTTACAGCAACTTAATTATGAAACAGAAATGACCAGACTCATTCTCCACTTCCCTCGTGTTAGGGCTTTTCCTGCAGTTCAGCTGAAGATCAGAGGTGCCTTGGCAAGGTGAGAGCAGGGGGCTTTGCTGAATGTGTTGGGAGACCTGGTGCTTGAGGAAAGACCCATTTACTTGTAGCCTTGCACTCAGCAGAGGATTGAGGAATAGATTCAGAAATAAATATGCAAATTTAAAAGGAAAATTGTTTTCATAAAGTCTCTTTGAGTACATGTACATACTTGGTCAGCCTGTACCAACCTGTTGTATCAATAAGTCAAGGGATGGTGCAAGGAAGGCATGGTATTGGGGGTGGGGGGAGGTCAGCTTGTGAACACCTTTTTAAATGACCTGAAGTATGAAAGGCTTGAGAATCTCCAAGTTAGTTTAAAGGCAATAAAACAAGGTCTTTTGGTCCTTATAACGATGATTGAAAGGCTGTTTTCTTTCTCATTTAACATGCAGCAAGGACATATGGGAGAAGGCGAGGTAACAATATTCCTATTTAATTTTCTAATGTTGACAATGTCTCATGGGAGAAATAACATGAAGTTGTTACTAGAGGGCAAACTCCTAAAATTAAGATTATAAAGGATCAGTTTCACATACATTTACATAGTCTGCATGCCATAAATAAGCATTTTAATGGAACGGGGTAGTACCCACGGTACTATTGAGGCTGAAATGATCACAATCCTTACAGTAGACATCAGTGGTATGATTTGTTACACTGGAGGGCTGCACTGCTGTGTTTGTGTGTATGTTCTGAATGCCAACAATAGAGAAGTTTATTTTGGTTCTTTTGGGTGCTGATGGTTTTCTTGACGCAGCATAGACTATAGGGAATATATGTCCTGGCCTGGTAGGTTAGAGAACCAGATCTTGCAAGCATGGAAGTTCAGTTACCTAACAGCAGTGGTGATGCTGATGAGCCTGAAAAGGTTGTTGATAATACCTGCAGGATTGGGCTCTTAAGAGATGAAGCAAATGACATGTGCATCAGTTCATTAGAGGAAAACAAAATAGCTTTTATTTCTTTATTAGACTATTATAATAGGAGCCAGGTTTGCCTAGCTACAGAAATAAACCTCATTATAGTTGACTTTTAGTTATGGTATATGGAGCTGCTTGAAATTCAGATGAAGCAAGCTGACTGAGCCTTCCATTTTTGATTTGTGTAAATTCTGTAGACTGTGGATTTCATTGTGTTTTTTTTCTTTCAACTCATGAGCTGTTTGATTTTTGCATGGAAAATATCTGAATATTGGAACTGGTCAAGTTTGCTGTTTTCAAGATGTTTTGTTTTTTAAAATCAATTTATTTTAAAGAAAGGAAGCAAAAGCAGGATAAATTAATCTTACCAATACATTACTGTGGTGAATTGGAATGAATTCTGAAAAAGCAGGCATAGTGTATCACATCTTAGGCAAAAGGAAATGGATCCTAAAACTTGTAGCACACCTCCTTTTTTTTTTATGTTTACTCTTCATATATATATTTATGCATTCCTAAAATGTTCCTTAAATGAGTATCTAGTCTATTCATTTGTTGTCTAGATATTGAATGCCATAACTAAAAGGTGAATTCCTGGAAGAGATCAGCTTATGTGCTCTATTGATTATATTATACAGCTGCATTTATAAATCAAAGAATCTTATTTAAAAGGAATAAGTATTATTAAGGCAGTCTGTGGTAAGGGTGATCATAGGGGAATAGTGGGCTGTGAAGGGAAGCATGCTTACAACATTTTCTCTTAGAGTGAGTCCATCAACAAAACTGTTGTAAGATCTGAGCAAACTTGCTTCTAGGAGTGACACAGCATTGCCTAGTTTTCAGTCTTCATTTGCAGTAAATTGCAGTGGGGCTTCCTGTTTTTATCGGGATATTTTTGTTATTTACAAGTGAGTGGTTTATGACGTTTTGATTATTTTAAATGTACAGTACATTTAGCTGGTAGAATTCTTGTTTTCACAACTTCACCATGAAATTGTATCTACTCATTGTAAGAAGCTGTTCACTGGAAAATCATATATATGGTTTAGGTGTTGGTGAAGTCTGCTACTGGGAAGTCCCAGAAAAAAAAAAAAAAAAGGGTTCATATTCTCTTCTGGTTTTACATTCTTTTAAAAGAGATCAAATTGGAAACACAAAATGCTATGGAAAGTGGAAACTTGCATTCAAAGTCCTGTTTTGTTTCCAGTGTTCACTGGTTGTAGAGCAGTTATAAAGAAGGTAGCAACATTTTCTCTGAAATTCAACATTTGAATTACTGAATGATACTGAAAGCTATAAGGGTGATATCAAATCGAGGCCATAACTGCTCACTCATTAAAAGGGCAGATTGCAGACAGTTCCACTGCTAGTGCAGCAACTAGTGCATTTAAATATCCTCCACAGCCCGTGTGCCTTGTTCTGTCAGTGTGGGGATTTTTCCCTTTTGTTTTTTGTTTTTCTTTTTTAAACCCCTCTTTAGGTCAGTCTTCACTGTTTCCAATGGAAGACGGGTTCTTGGATGATGGTCGTGGGGATCAGACTCTTCACAGTGGCTTAGGATCACCTCACTGCTTCTCCCACCAGAACGGAGAGCGTGTGGAGCGATATTCCCGCAAAGTCTTTGTTGGGGGATTGCCACCGGACATCGATGAAGGTACGCCCAGAAAACTGCTGTAAAACCTCTTCTCTGCTAGCTAATGAATGATTGTTTTCCAACAGAAAGGCTTTGATATGGAAATGGCTCTTTGCATAACACCTCTTTCAGTCCATGGCAAACACGGGATAATTCAAACTGGGTTAGGCTACGGCATTGTTCTGCTGTTGAAGAACGAATTCATACGTTACCACATGTTTCACTGGCTTCTACAGTATAAAAATTATTTAAAAGGGATACTGGTTCAAAAATAAACAAGTAAATATCACCTGTTGAAACTCATAAATATGGTTCAATAATTTTATAGGCACCAAAGCCAGAAGTAGGAAAAGTATTGCTAGTAGTTTTATAAAGTTTCTATGTATTAGGCAGTCATAGCTCTTTATTTAAATGCTTGCATGTAGTTCTCAGGGGCTGTTGTCAGCAGTGATTGTGCCTTGTGGTAGCTTCAGTTGTGTGCATAGTGAGGACTCAGACAAGAGTGAATCAGTGCAGGGGCAGTTGTACACAGTGAGGAACCAGGAATCTGTGGTGGGTGCATCATACAAAAGTGACAGAATACTGCAGATATTTAAAAATATATATATCACATACAAAAGTTGTGAAGCTTTTTCATCAGCATTCTCTACTGTGTCTGGGTGAGTGTGCTGGAATAGTTGTTGGAACAACTGCAACAACTGTAAATCTGAAAAGTTGCTTTTTCTTAATCACAGAATCGTTGCAATACCCATTTCTTATGTCAAGGAGAATGATTGTCATGCACTGCAGTCTGTACTGTGTGATGTGTGACAATCTGGCTTCCATGCTAAACCTAAGAGTTCCTTTATTATTAAAAGGTGAAATACAGCATGGCCTTTACAAGAGGAAAAATTATCTTTGTTGTTGTTGTTGTGCTTTTGTTTGTTTTTAAGTTTTATCATCTTTGTGGTTTTAAAAGCAGATGAGCATGTGAATAGAATTTGGTCTCTGTGGACCCTTGTTATTGAAGAATAGCACCTTTCCTAAATCTGTGCTAGGAAGGTAGCTGGAATTTTTCAGAGCTGCTTCTATCAAAACTCTTCCTCTTACATGCACAAGTTGCATTAGGAGTATACAATTTAAGAACTATATCACAGATGGATTTTTATTGTTTTTCTGATTCTGTTTCTAGAATGCATTTTATACATGTCCTTTAACACTAAATTTGTGTTCAGTGCTAAGAATAGATATGTATCAAATATTATTCTCCTTGGCTTAAGTCTGCATCAGCAGGTAGCCTTGATACATGACCATTGCTTTACATGGTCCTAGTGATCTGTATCACAGAATGTTAGGGGTTGGAAGGGACCTAGAAGATCATCTAGTCCAACCCCCCTGCCAGAGCAGGATCACCT
>JANHGL010013582.1:1561-17193 GCA_024611195.1 Ceyx melanurus
GGGGTTGGACTAGATGATCTTCTAGGTCCCTTCCAACCCCTAATATCTATGATTCTATGATTCTATGATTCTATGATGATAGTGAAGTTGACCATAGAACAGCAAGCATAGCTGAGTAAATTCAGTTGTCACAACAATTAAACTGCCACTTTTCCTGTTGCTTATTTAAGCAGCAGAGGATCAGAAGTTTTGATGTCACTCTGGGTAGTTCTCACTCCAGTGTGTTATACAGGGAAGTTCAATTATGTAAAAATGACAGTAACTATAAAATTAGGTTTTGCTCGCCTAGTCCACCTCTCTTGATAGTCCATATACACACTCTTAGACTAGATCTCAGGTGCAGAATGAATAAGATATCTGAAGGGCATGTTATTCTAGAACAGTTTTTCTGTTACATATACTAGCAAAAATTAAACCATTCTGCCTGTAGATAGAAGTGGTTTAATGCCAACATCTCATTCTCTGTATAGCTGAAAGAACATACAAGAAAGACTGAGATGTGCCATTTTGTAAAGGAAATGGTGTTAAAACCTAGAAAAGTCAGGGGCCACCTTTTCTGTTTGTATTTATTTGAGATAAACTAATTGATATTTGAAAAAAAAATCAGTTAATTTAATCAATGGAAATTTGCTGTATTATTTCAGACGTGCAAAAGCTATATGCACATATATTGTGTAAAGATAAACATAAACATGAGATGTCTTAGATGATGTATACAGAAAGCGAAATTAGTAAATTTTGTAAAACAGTTTGCAAATAAAACTGAAGAGACTTCAGCCTTACAAAATTAATTTGACTTGCAGGTGAGAGATCACAGTGTTATCAGGATTTGGAACAAGATGTATTAGCAGTTGTAGACCTAACTACTGATCCCTTGTAGTTGTTAAGCACCAATCTGACAAGAGCTTTGTCAAAAACAAACAGAAAAGCTTGTGTCAGTCAAAGGTAAAATATGGTGAGATGAAGCGCTCACTTTGTCAGAGATGGTTGGCATATCAAATCTGATAGGGGGTTAGAAGATGACCTGAAAGGGCATGCAGATCTAAAAATACGTTTTGCCAGGAGCTGAGGAAATGAACATACACACACACTCACAAAAATACTCCTGATCCCTGGCACTCTCCTGAAGGCTGGCTGTTCTGAAGAACACCTGGGTGGTATATTTGTTGGCCATGTACAAAACCAACCAAACCAAAATAATTGAAAGGTTAGTAGATGAAATATATATAAAGATATTATCTGTTATCGACACACACCTTTCTGATCAGTGCCAGGTATTAAGCTTGCTGTAACATCACAATTGCTATTAGAAAAACAGAACAAACATTTTCAAGTTCAGCCCTCTCCACAGGGAAAACTGCTTTTGTTTCCTTGGCTATCATTTGGGTTGAGTAAAGCTGTCAGTTTTTGTCACTAGAATGCAGAAACATATTTTTTAAAATCAAGAAGTTTTATGAATTTGGAAGAAAAGACTAATAATACCCAAATGGAACTATAAAAGAGTATGGTCAGAAGTCCCAAGCCATTTGCTCAGAGAAACAGAACTTCTTAGTTAAATGAAACAAGCAAAAATGCCTTTGTGTAGTTGTAACATGCCTATGGAGAAGTGTATAGCTAGACAGATTGTACTAAGAGGAAGAATATCGTATATGTGTATGGACTGTATAAAAAGTCTTCAGAATGCAGTTTATGCACTTAATCAGGCTGTCTGAACCATCCTTATGAGTGTATCATGCAAGACTTTTAATAAGCGTTCTGTGCAATTCATTAAAAGAGTTTGAGAAATAGGAGGGATTGTTTAAGGAAAAAAAATCTTTGGTTATAGTTTTCTGACAGGTAGCCAAAGCAAAGTTTTCATGTCTGAAACACAAAGGTGAGTGCATTTGTTAGAGATTGCAAATAATCTGATGTTGGAATGTCATGATGTCAATCTTGCCAGAACAGGAAGTATTCTAGTAGATGAAAGGAGCATCTTGTGGTGTGGAAAGTGTGTGACAGTGTTTTATATCTGCTCTCCAGACACTTTCCATATCCCTCAAGGTTGAAACCCCAGAGAATGTTCTCCACACAAGCATTCTCTACTAGATGTAATTGTTAAGTAAGAGGTACACACAAGGATTTTAGATGACTTGGGATTATTTCTAGCCAGTACAGGCTGCTACAATAAAAATGAAATAGATTGACTAATATATATTGCTACAGAGCAGGTTTTTCTGACACATAGATGGAACAGCCATGTCTAATCTCAAACTATCTTCTGAGCATTCTCTTTCTCTAAGAGCCAGTGCTTCATAATAGCTCATGCCTATGATGAATGTTTGGCTTTCCAGTACAAATGGTTTTATTGGAATTCGTTTTCCTATCAGTGGGTATGTCAGGATTCAGAAGTGCCTCAGAAGCTCAGATCATGTCATATATTTGATTATCACGTTTCATCAGGTAAGCAGTGAAAAAAATATATTCTCCTTTGATACACTCAGTTGAAATAATAGGGGGACTTTAGGACTGACTTGGTCTCCATTAGCATAGCTCTTTCATGACTTCTTTTCCAGAAATAAAAGGTCTTTAAATCTGAACTGTCCAACTGGAATCTCACCTGAAAGTTCAGGCAAATGCCTTTATTTCTTATACAAGACTTCACACTGGGGTCCTTTAAGCTTCAAATGTACAACTGGTTTCTCAATATCTAATCTACTCAGTCAGCTTTTCTTCCTTCAGGAATATCCTTTCCCCTATGTTGGTGAGTCTTTTAACATCTGTCAAGGGAGCTGTTTTCATTTTTGCCTTTTTAGCCTGCGTGATTGTTATAGTGACCTAGTTTTGGGCAGGCAGACAATTGCACAGTTGGTGAACAGTGTTAACATTTTTGTTCTCCTGTCAAGAGAAGTTTGCATATTAACATTTGAGAGTTCAAGCCTGTTTGTAATCCTTGACTGCTGATCAACCTAACCAGATGATATTAACATTTTAAAGTATTTTGCCTGAGTGAAAAAGAATGACAAAACATGATCTCTGAGCTGGGCAGTGGTTTGTACTGTGAATCATCAAACTCACTTTTATGTCATTTCTCCTTAATTTTATGGAGTTATCATTATGATACAAGATGTGGAGACCCAGTATCTGGGTTTCCTGAAGTGAACTATTTTGCTTCAATTATAATCAAGAGATCCTTTTGCCCAGAACTCTGTATCTTGTTTTTTTAACTCTTTCCATCCTCATCTGTCAGAGGCTTATCCTTCATTACCAATTTTTTTTTTCTTAGATTCACTTTGCTGTTTTCTTCACCAAAACTCATGTTTAATATTTCTTCACATGTAGTCTTTTTAAGAAAGAAACTCTTCTGTTATTCTCTTAATTTGTTTTATTTCATTTGCTGAAATAAAGAGGACATATTGCTTATATGAAGAAAATGTCCATAAAGATGGTGAGTTCTGTTAGGATATGCAGTAGGAGTGCAAAATAATTCAGATGATACAGGCACACTCCACCAGAAGTTGATTCTCATTCCAGTAGGTGTCAGATCATACAATAGTAGAATGTCAGGGGTTGGAAGGGACCTAGGAAGATAATCTAGTCTAACCCCCCTGCCAGAGCAGGATCACCTAGACCAGATCACACAGGAACGCATCCTGGCGGGTTTGGAATGTCTCCAGAGAGGGAGACTCCACAACCCCCCTGGGCAGCCCATTCCAGTGCTCTGTCACCCTCACTATGAAAAAGTTTCTCCTACTGTTTAAATGGAACCTCCTATGTTCTAGTTTGCACCTGTTTCCCCTTGTCCTGTCATGGAATGCCACCAAGAAGAGTCTGGCTCCATCCTCCTGATACTCATCCTTTGCATATTTATAAACATTGATGAAGTCACCCCTCGATGTCCTTAAAGCTAAAGAGACACATCTCCATCAGCCTTTCCTCATAAGGGAGATGTCCTTTCATTGTATTGATGGCTCTGCACTGGACTCTCCAGCAGTTCTATGTCCTTCTTGAACTGAGGACACAATACTCCAGATATGACCTCACCAGGGCAGAGTAGAGGAGGAGGAGAACCTCTTTCTTGACCTACTAACCGCACCCCTTGTGATACCACCCCAGGATGCCATTGGCCTTCTTGGCCATGAGGGCACATTGCTGACTCATGGACATCCTGCTGTCCATCAGGCCCCCCCAGATCCCTTTCCCCTACACTGTTCTCCAACAGGTCAGTCCCCCACCTATACTGGTACTTGGGGTTGTTCTTGCCCAGATGAAGACTCTACACTTGCCCTTGTTATAGTTAATTAAATTTATCCCCACCCAACTCTCTGTCCTGTCCAGGTCTCTCTGGATGGCAGCACAGCCTGCTGCTGTGTCAGCCACTCCACCCAATTTGATATCATCAGCAAACTTGTTGATGGTGCACTCCATTCCCTCATCCAAGTTACTGAAGTGTATATTGAATAGTACTGGTCCCAGTACTGATCCTTGAGGGACTCCATTAGATACAGGCCTTCCACAGCATGATTTTGCATTCAGGTAATTAGTCAAAAGTGAGATTTTTCTCCTTACATCCTGAAGAGCTTTTGTCAGTTAAACATTTTCTAACCTCATTACCTATTTGTTTCTAGTAGGAATTGAATTTACTAGAATGTGTACTACTGTTCTGAGGTCACACATCTACCATAGGTAAGGCAGGGTATGAAACACTGTTCTTGCAAAACATTGCCTTGTCCTTTAATGCTTTCTCTTTTATATATATATTATTGTTTTTATGAAAGCAAATTACAAGCTTATATTTTTTTTTCTACAATATGGGAATTTAAGGTAAAACAAAGATAATCAATGCCCAAATTATAGTGATCTTCCTAATTTGTTCTTAATTTAGGAAGAACCTAAATAATTTGTCATTCCACAGTAACAAAGAAGCCCCAAGACCATTAGTGCAGAAAAAATATTAAAATAATGTTGGATTTAAAGTAAATGATGTTTCTATGAGATAAGACTACAATATGAATGACTTATATGGGTAATGTGCCTATTAAAGGGCTTAGGAATTGTTAGACGTCATACTGAAAAAGGCATTACTTCCCCTTCTTATCTAGACAGTTGTGAAAGAGGGAGATTAAGAGCTGAAGTTAGATAATTCTGTTAAAATTATGAATATACTTCACCTGCTATTTATTACTGAGGAAATTAGAGGAGAAGAATCTGTGTTGCAGAGCATAGGTTTTATTTTAGCATGGTTTTATTATAAATACATTTGGAACCCCATTTTTATTGTTTCCCCCTTCTAAGAGAACACTGATTTTAGTAATAGACTAAGAAAAACAACTAGTTGCTTTAGACTATTTCTTATCTTTGTGATAGTAACACTGTAATGTTTTACTGTAGTTGAAATACAGGATAATTGGAAGGGAATGCCAGTTTAAGAGGGAAGGGGAGTTGTGGAGCAGGGGATCTGGGTTTCCCTAGCAGTTATGGGTAGAGGTCTGTGTTCCAGGGGGCATGTGTTCAAGACAGAAATGGAAATTGTTAAGTCTCCTGAAGGCCCAAAGTAGTTCAAAGTTACTTAATCATTTTCTGAGACTCACTCTTGTGGTTTTAGGGATCTTAAGGCTTTTTTGGTATGTTTGGAATAGAGGAGTTGGCATTCCTTCTCTAACCTGTGCAAATAATCATCAGGGAACTTTGATCACTGCGAAGACTAGTGTATTCCTTCAGATGAAAGACATCTGATGATGATTAAAGTATCTTGTTTATACTTTTCCTATTAATTATTTCTGTATTTTTTTCCTGATCCTTCAGAAGTCTTTGTGGCACTCTTCCCCAGTCACTATATGTGGAATTTACCCTTGCCTCTAATCAAAGGTTTATATCAAAGGGGGTCTAAAGACTTTTCCTCAGGAAGTGGTCTGGAGTAGGTGGAGACAAATGGGCTTTTACCCAGTCCTTGATTTTTTTTCTTTCAGCCTTGCTGTTGGTACGTCCTTCTTCCACCCTTGGTTATGCGGTGGGACATTGGTTAGTGTAATACTTCATATTTATAGCCAGCAGACAACCTGTGCTTTTCACAGGAGCATCTGTGCAGCCAACTCCTGGCAAAATTGCTGAAACGGTACAGGCTGCCTCATGAATTTGGTAGGGAGAGTGCAATAACAGCTGTGTGTTGTGCTTCCAGTAACTGTGTTGTGCTGCTTAATTTTGTTTGATAGAGCATCAAAAATGTGGGGAGAAAGCATAGAGTGCAAATTTGGAACTCTTATGACATTGCAGAGATCAGAATTTGAAATAAATTTTTTTTGCTAGAAGAACTGTGACTTACTTTGCTATTTACAGCTTATTTTATTCTTTTCAAAGTTTCTTCTAAACATTCTTAAAGAGAAAGGGAGAATACAATGCATTTAAATCATAGGATCATTGGAAATGTTCAATGTGCATAATCACTTAAACTGACAAATGGAATTGTAATATTTAAATCTTCTGTAGATATGTGTCTAATCCACAACTCACACAGGTTTTGTGTTTTAAAGATCTAAAGCAAGGACTTAGCTCACTGTAAAGATGTGGGTTGAAAGGGACTTGTGTCAGGCTGTATCTTTTGGTATCTCCTTTCACTATGTCACTGACTGTATTATAAGGTAAAAAGTTTTCATACACTTAAAAGAGAAGTATTTAAAGTATCGAGTTTTCAATCCATTTGTGCACATTAAAAATAACTTGCTATTCATGTTCAGTGTTTTTTTTGTGTTGGACAATGTAAGGGGACTTGCTGCAACAGATGCAATAGATTATAAGAAGACTGCAAGTATAATAATTACAGCATGGAGCAGACTTTGCTTGCAGATACAGGAACACAGCACTCTCTTTAATCATAGTGCTTCCCATAGTGTGGGTGGCCACGGGCTGCAGACATTTCAGTCAATCCCTTCTCCTTGCAGCAGTGATTGTAAAACAGAGCTGAAGTAAACAGCATTCCACAGACTTTTAGGGTTTTTTAATTTTGAGAAAGTATAGCTTCTCTTTGCCCCTCCTTTTGGCTGCCTGCTTCTGTCAGCTGTAACCATAGAGGTCATACTTCCTACCAAATCAGATCTGCTTGAAGTAAATAGTACATAATGTAATAAATACAGATCCTTCAAAAAGGTTTTTTTGTTTTGTTTTGTTGGTTTTTTTTTTTCTCTTAATATATGTTACTTTAAAACCTGAATCTTTGGTGGTTTTTTTGGCAATAAAAAGTAACCTCTGCACTTACATTGTGTTGGACAATGTTTAATCGTTTTAAAAAAGCCTTTAATCTTCATTGTTTTAGTTGTCTCTTTTTTTTTCTTGTTCCTTCCCACCTCCCTTCCCCAACCCTCCCCCCCCTCTTTTCTTTGATGCCCATCATTATTTTACTATTTCTCTAAAATGTCTAATGTCAGCCAGGCAGTTTACTGCTTGGGAAGCTCATTTCACCTCCTTAATATTTGAAGTATACTAATCTGAAATCTTGATTGTCATGAAATGATGAGTAAGTATTTGGTACAGTGGTAGTATGTATTTAACAATACTGATAGGATATGTTTTTAAACACTTTTATCAATAAATGACAGGAGGTGGATTGAAAATGTTATGAGGTATTCATACAAGAAGAGGTTGGATCTGGCTCTTTAAATGTAGTGAGAGAATTAAATTTAAGAGTGAAGATGGGTTTTCATACACAGCACATGATGAAATTTCTGATGCTTATTGTCCTGAACTTTTACTGAGTTCACTGACAGTATTTGTTGTTGTTCCTTCAGCTTTTGGAAAGTCATCTGGAGGAAGATGTTGGCTGTTTCTAAACTCTTGAATACTATACATCTAAGTTGTTAGTTAGCCTTCTCACTGACATCTTTGTGAAACAAATTTCTAAACTGATTTGGACCTTATCTAGTCACCTGTAGATAATTGCATTGGAAGTATGTAAGAGGATTTGCAATGCTTGCAAATTTGCAAGTATTATAATATTATTCTGGTTAAAAATAGTACAATAACATGAGTGGGCTGGGGGAAAACAGCCCTATTTTCCTTTTCAGATAGATAATTCTTTAACTTTGCCAAGCTAACATGAATATAAATAATTTATTGGCTTTTGAGCCAAAATAAACAAAAGCTAAGTATCTCAAAGAACAAATAAGAAACTAAGGATTCTGCTTTCCTGCAATGCTGCTTGAGCTTTAACAGTGTCACAATTTGCTAGCCAGCTGACATCTCTCAGAGCACTGTAATGATGCCAGGTGGCTCTGGTAAAGAATAATGATTTGTTACAAACAAAAAGAGGTCTCCATTTATTAGGTATTTTTGCTCTGCCTAATATAATTAGTGACCAGCAGTTCTTGCATCACCATTATAGGCATTTCTGGTGTCTTTTTTTTTTTTTTGCTTAAAAGTTGAGTGAACATTTTTCTTTCCCTAAACTTTTAAGAGCTTGATATTTAGTAAGTCCAAAACCAAGTAATTAAAAGTTATTTCTCCTGAATGTCATCCTAGGTTAGGTGATTTTTGAGTAATGCAATATTTGCAACATGAACCTATTGGAGATATAAATATCTGACATCAGTCATATACATTTATTGAAAAAAGCATAAGTTTGGGATTTTATACTTTTTAGAAATTATTGAACTCACAGTTTTACAGGAAAAGTGAAAACAATGTTATGATGCATGCACTGTTTCTAAGTTTAGATTAATCCTTTTTTTTTTTTTAAAGGAATTCTGTGGGAAGCTTGCATTGTGGCTTATTGAAAATTGTGGAGGGAAGAGGGAAATAAATTTTAAATCTCTGGCTAGTTAAAAACCAGAGCGCTTAAAAAAAAGTAAGTTTATGGTTAACTCTGGTAAAGCTATTGAATTTCCTTTTGTAAGTTAGTATAAATGTGTGTTCTATTTCAGCAGCAAAAATCTCCCCTTTTTTCACTACAAAGAGTAATAACACTTTCTAGGTGGGTCTTTCTTAAAGAGAAGGGAGGAAAAAAGAGGAGATTTGAAACTGCTTTTCCTGTCTGAGGCCAAGACTCAAAGCTTGCCAGGCCCACAATTCTGTAGGGTTTTTTTTATATGATTTCCAAGGGTTTTGTTAGCAATTTGCAGATGGAGCTAAGGCTTTGGAACTCATCCATTAAAAAGTTGTGTGGTCTTAGCCACAGGAGTAATGCAATATGCTTGTTCCTATACTAGTTTCACAGAAGTTAACTGAGCTTGAATTGGTGAGGGAGCAACAATGCAGCTCCCCCTCCCTTCCCATAATTTTCTTTCCTACATATTGTTTGGAAATTAGGATCAGGTTAATTTTGAATTGTATGGAGGTATGTAACATTTTTCTTCCATTTTAAGAAACAGTTGGAATATGAGCCTAGTCTTTTTAATAAGCCTTATGTGTCAGCGAAATTAACACAATTCACATAATGCAGTAATGTCTAAAGAAAAAGTGTATCTGTGTGAATGGAGTTTTGATTTTGTTTTTTTAACGTCAATTTTTCTAGTAATTTTCATGGCCCTTTTGTGTATTTTTGCCATTGTTACTTTTTTTTTTTTTTTTTTTAAGTGGATTAATGAATCAGATATTGAAGCAAAGTTAAGGAATTTGCCTAATGTAAAGTCACTTGAACAGTTTTACTGCAAACACTGACTGAAAGTGTACATGCTTATATGCTTCAGGGACGGAATAGAGCGAAGGGCTATGTGACATCAAGCACCATTTGAAGAACTTAATAAATGCATGTTTTCCTGTCAGTGAAGCCTGTGAACCTGGCAACATTTATTTTGTGAAATAATACTATTATTCCTGGATTATTATTTTTTTTTTAATATTAAACTGATATTGACTTAGTCTAGTCATAGGTTTTCTGTGATGTGATCACGTGATGAAATGCAAGACCCTTGTCCCTATAGGAGTGTTTAGCAGAATAATTTGTTTATGATCAACTAGTCTTTCATGGTTATCAGTGGAAATTTAGATGTGGGCAGATGTCAAGATTGTCATTCCAAGTGAATAAGGAGAAAAATGAGAAGCTTCAATAAATCCTAAACATGTACTTGTGGCCAATAATTTTATTTAGTGCTGGTATAGAATTTAGCTAATGAAAACCATCCCATGAATGCATGTATCTGTGAACTGTGCTGAAATAAAAAAACTTCCTGACAGTAAATGTCAGAAAGAAATGTAGGAAGAATACTCCTCCCCACTCTATACTTAGACACTTTGGCCTTGATCCAATAAATTACTGACAAATATTCTAAGCTTTCTTAAAGCTAAGTTGAAACTGAAGTGGTTTCTTTGTGCAAAAGCTCTGAGTAATTACTGGATAGACTCAATTTGGTAAAGTGAGAGGTTGTGTTGACTAGCTAATCATTGAAATACATGTGTGCATAGTATAACATTTTGTCTATTTGAAATATGTTTTAACCTATTTTCATTTTAAGGAAGAAATTGGGCATTTTGATGGTAAGTAGTTAAAGAATTATTTTTTTACTAGCTTAGAAAATATACTCTCACATACTGATAATAATTAAGTTGTTAAACACTTAAATGCCCTCTAATTTCCCCTAATTTATGCACTGAGGTTTTTGTAAAATGTGGAGAAAACTGTTTAGAATAAAACAGTTCTTTGAAAGCTACATTATGCTGAAATCTATATGATGTTTTACCACTTTATTTTCACTTACTTTTGGTTTGTGTAAAACTAATTTTCTCTTTTACCTTGAGCTAAGGACGAAGTGAGCAAGAGGTCTTGTAAGCAAAATTAAAAGTCATAGACTTTGTTATGAATGGATAAGTGTGTGGAAATAATACGAACTGTGCTATGTCAGCATCCTACTCATAGACTTGGCTTTGTAAACGGTTGGTGTTGAGCCAGTCTCCGAATGAGTATGTTGCCTTGTCATTTACAGACTTAGCAACTATGATGGTCTGGAACTGGCTATTTCATAGAGAAAAAAGGCTCTAAAAATACCAGACCTGTTTGTGTTTTATTGTTGATCCTTTACTCTAGAGGGTATGGGACACAACAAAATTCTTAAACCTTCAGGCAGGACTTCTAAGAAAATGTTACTAAAAATTATCTGCAGGAATTAGTTTTGTACTGAGCTGCTGAAAGCAAGCATATTAATTTACAATTAAACAAAGCAAAGTAATGTGTGTATCTTCCTGGGGACTTTGTTTAAATAATTCAGGAAGTAATTTGAGATGTTAGAATCCTAGTTATTTAAAGAAATACTACCTATCATATAGTATTTATATTTTTTTAAAAAATGATTGAAAATCATATTATCTGATTTGTCAATGTTGTAATTAATTGAACAATTTTGAAGTTTTTTTTTAAACCAGGTTGGAAACAGAACTTGATCTCTGATCATCTAGAAAGTAATGGGCCATCTGACTGTATGGGGAACACAAAAGAACAAAACTGATGTACAGACTCTTGAAACCATTGCATTACAAGAAGCACTAATTCCAAAATCTGATAAAATACAAAGAGGAAATGGCACTTATTTCTGATGATTCCTTACTTCAGAGATTCATACATAGAATATGGGGTTTTTTTTCATACCTGCTTTTTCTTAGCAGATTGAGGAAATCTGGTTCCCATCGAAGCAGATGGAAAGGTCAGAAATAAACCTGTTACTTGACCACATTTCAGAAATTTACCCTTGGGTATCCGTGTTGTACTTAGTCCAACAAATTCACATAGATCATACTTTTCAGCAAAATGTCATTAATGACCTGTTCTCAAAAAATAATTGCACTCTGTGTTTTCAAGAAGAATATACAAAAAAGAAATACTCTTTAGGATAAATGATACATCATTCTGTTCCATTCTGCTCTACCTGTTGCTTTGACAGACTCATTCAAGTTGGTAAAATGAGCCCAGTAGTGTCACTGTGAAGGCCTAATCAGTATCAGGTTTGAATGGCTCATTCCAGGGAAACCATTCATCTCAAATCTCCAAAATACTTTGTTCCTGTTGATTTTAACATCTGCTTCTGAGGGCATTTAGAATCATAAATATTTTGGAGAGAGTGTGTTGAGAACTTCCCAGAAACAAATTGGTTTATCTGGTCCCCATGTCTTTGAAACCATTTCATAAATTCCAGGACAGTTGATACACAATAACAGTTATTAGCATAAAAACTGTCATCGGATCCTGGAATAAAAATCATAGAATCATAGAATTGTTTGGCTGGAAGAGGCCTTTAAGATCAAGTCCAACTGTTCACCTTACACTGCCAGGGTCCCTAAACCATGTCCCCAAGCACCACATCTATACCGTTTTTAAACACGTCCAGGGATGGGGACTCCACCACCTCCCTGGGCAGCCCATTCCAATGCCTAACCACCCTCTCTGTAAAGAAATCAGATTTCCCTGTTGGTGCCTTTAATTCATGCTTCTGTATTTTTCCCCATTACATGAGCAGGAAGGTGTTACAGAAAGAAGAATAAAAATGCTTCAAAGCTTTTGGATTCCTACTTAATAAAAGTAGCATCATGAGACTGAAGCATCTTCTGCCCCATTCTGGAGTTATGGACACTATCTGAGTTGATATCTGCCAGGTGCTGTCCTGCTTACCTCAGTGAAGAGGCAAATTCTGCTTCAGGAAAAGAAAAAAATCCAGGCTTTCCTAGATGCAAGTCTTCCAAGAGACTCTTGTTTCTAGGATAGAAACTTCATGGATTAACTCAACAAATCCCTTGTAGCACATGAAAATCAGTCTTCATTACTTAAAAAGGTGTACCCAAAGAGTTGGCTTAGCTTAATTGAAAAGTGACACATAGAAAATGTTTTTCAGTTGCTTAGTCCGTTTTAGATACAGCAGGACAATAACTAGGGAACATAATTGCTTGCTTTCTCCATTTATATTATCAGAAGTCTTTAGTTTCAAGTATATTCTGCTTCCCTCTACTTTCCCTGAGTGAATTAATAAGAACAGTCTTATAACCAATCTATAAATCAAAGGAGAAAATGTTAAATCAGTCTTCATCTGCTAAAAAAATATAGAGTCTATGAAGTACTGTGTTTACAGTGATACTGTAAATTTTTTATGTCTTCATGCAAATGTTTCTAGGTTTACTTGCCTGTTAATGATATTAGGAATCTCTGTGCAGCAGTGGATATTAAACTGAGTTGGCTAGAATATTATTATAAATTGCACAAATGAAGTCTCTGGCAAGGTTGTTCAAGGCAGCTGGTCATTGTAAGGGGTTTATGAAAATTCATTAATTCAGTTTCAAGATGAAAGGGATTATGTCACAGAACTTTAATGCATAACCATGGAGATGGGAGTTCCATCTGAACAAGACGAAAAAATTTCTTACTATGAAGGTGATGGAAGCCTGAGGCAGGCTTCCCAGAGAAGTGGTGGAGTCTCCTGGAGAGATTCAAAACCTGCCTGAATGCAATCATGGGTGATGTGCTTTGGGTGAACTTGGTCAGGCAGGCCGGTTGGACTAGATGATCTCCAAAGGTCCCTTCCAAGTCCTTCCATTGTCTTGCATCTAGAACCAACATAACTGCCTTCCTGCTTCCTACTTAATCAGTGGTGAAGGAAATGAAGAATAAAATAATTTCTGCTATCACACTACCCTCCAACTGCTGTCGTTTTTTCAGAGTAATGACAATTTTTTCTCTTCTGAAATCAGCCTCAGTATCATCCAGTTGTCTCACTTGTAGAATATGGCATTAGTGGATTTTAGACATGGGTGATAATAGATTTACTGTCAGAAATAACTGACAATTATGTAGATCAAATAGTCTACTTTGAGGGTGTAAGCTAGGGTTTAGAAGTGAGATCATCAATATAGGAGTACATTTAGTATGGACAACTTTCCCATAATGTATCTAAGTACCTTCTATTGGGTTTAAAATTATTCCTTAGTCATTACTCTTTAAATTACTGATTTATCTGGCCTTAGGAATCTACACTCTGACTATATAAGATGCTATTTTCTTTTTTCTAGAATTCTTTGGGAGGAGTTCATAATTGCAGTAATGGAACTCTTGCCTAGTTTTAATCATTGCTCTAGCATACTGTAAAAAACTGAGAAAATTCTGAAAGCTTCTGATTTCTCAATGTTATTTTCTAAAAGAGATTGTTCCAAAAGTGAAAGGAGAAACCTACATGTAAGAAAACACTGGTTTACAGTAGGTCTCAGAGCTGGTTATAACCAAGTTCTGCAGTATGAGATGAAATAACTATTGATACCTTCACTGAGATATGCTGTAATTTAAACATTGTGAATTTTGAAGTGTAAGGTAACATTAACAGGTTTCACTTTCATTTATTTAAAAATTAGCTATTCCTATCTTACACTGTATATTTAATAATCAAGCTGGTGTATGGGATGAAAAATAAAATATAAGAAGGTAATTACTTGATGATTCTTTTTGCTTTCAGACAGTTTCTCTCTGTAGAAATTGTCTTTTGGAATGGTTTGCTTTTCTATCTTTCCAACTTCTAACTGGAAAACTGGTCTTCTCACAAGACAGAGATTGCCTTATCTAGCTTACCTGATAAGTGTCTGGAAAAATCATATATATATATATATAACTGTCTTTAGTTGGAGAATAGTAGGTATAGGCTTTATTTCTGGCCATTCCACACCATTTGTATACTTACACAGAAGTGTACTGTTACAAGAGGATTATGCAATAGAATAGCTGGAAGCATCTTGTTTTCAAGAAACAATTTGTCTTGTACAAATCATAGAGTCATGGAATAGTTTGGATTGGAAGGGGACCTTCAACTATCGTATAGTTCAACACCACACACACCCCTTGTGGGCAGAGACACTTTCCACTAATCAGGTTGTTCAAAGCCTCATCCAACCTGACCTTGAACCCTTCTGAGCATGGGGCATCAACTTTTCTGGGCAGCCTGTTGCAGTGTCTGGCTCTATGGACTGTGAGTGCAAATTGACAGCTCATGTCTAGTTTTTCATCCACCAGTATCTCCAAGTCTTTGCTGCAGGGCTGCTCTCATTAATCTCCATTAATCCCCTGCTCTTTATTAATACTGGGGATTGCCCTGACCAAGGTGCAGGACCTTGTTGAACATTTCCATGTTAATGTTCCACATTAATAAATTAAGTGGTGTTTGGAGTTGTTTGTACATTTTGAAAACCCATCTCTTAATGTCATTTTCTTCAGAATGTAGAAATCGCATGTAAATTACTGCTTTGAAGCTCTGGGTTGCCACAGCATTTTCCTTCCTCCTTAGTTCTACGGAAATCACTGGATGGCAGCAAAAGAACAGTTTCTCCTTTTAAGGGTTATTTGGGGGAAAAAAGCTCATGGAAGAATGGGAGGATATTTAGGCATGTAACATAAGCCTGCAACATAGTAAAACAATTCTAAGCAAAAGTGCAAGAAATAAGGTGTCCCAATTGTGTGTTACTGAAGTAGATATTAATGGATTTTCTTAGAACTCTGGTGTGCTTCTGCTGATTGTATCTTCTCATTCACATTTATCAAACATGGGATACATGGAATACATCTAATTGCTTTGGGATATTCAACAAAAGTGTACATAAATATTTAGTTGGGATTTCAGAATTTAGAAAATAAGCTGATTTTTTTTTTTTTTTCCTATTGAATCTTATCTAACAAACCACTCATCAAAAGAATAAAACAACCACAAACG
>JANHGL010013583.1:9954-26218 GCA_024611195.1 Ceyx melanurus
TTAGCTGGGATTTAGACCCCAGCTGCTTTTTGGGAGGTTGTAAAAGAAAAAGAGGTTTCAGCACAGCAGGATGGATCCCTGGCCCTCCTGGGGCAGGTTGTGCCAGGGCCTGTGTTCCAGGGCCGAAGCTGTGTGGTTCATGTGCAGCACTTCTAGAAAACCCCGAGAGGCTCGGGGCAGAGTGTGCTTTTACCGTGCAGTAGTGGTTACCGATGCAGCTGGAGAATTTGAAGGACACTGAACTCTTCCTACTGTTAATTTTCTTCCTGTCTAAAGTCGGTTTTGGAGCAGGGGCAGTAAACTTTCCATATTCTGAAGATGTGTAGGCCTGTGAATATGCAAAGCTAGCAAGTTCACATTATTTAAAAGCCTTTTTACTTTGCCTAAACTTCTGGCTAAATAAATACTAGGAATACTGCCTGGATAGTATGTGTTAAATGGCTATGTGATCAGACATACACAACATTAGGAAAACAACATGCTTCTGGTTGTACTGAGCTGAATGGAAAAAAAAATTAATAAAAATCACAAATGCAAGTAGTTGAGGGCTATTTGTAGTGACAGTGCAGTCTTACATGCTATGTCGATCAGTCTTAAGACCTGTCTGAAATAATCAGATACTCTTAAAGGAGGAATTTCAATAGATGTAATTTGCTTAAATGACAATATACCACAATTGTTGCTGCCTTGGTCCAGTGATATTTTGATAATAATCCAGTGATTATCCAGTGGTTTATTGACTTCATATGCTTAGCTTTGGCTTCTGATTTCTTTTAGAGTGTTGGCTAGATTAAAGAGCTGTTATTAACTGCATTTGTTTCATAATTTCTTTACATAGAATGTTACAGGATGGGTTTGACTAGTTTGACCATCTTGAGTCTTGCATGCTAAAGTGTTTCCAGACCTTCAGTCTCTGGTGTCCCATTCTTTCAACACCTGTCACAAATCCTAAGCCATCAGAACTCAGTGTTATGTTCTACCAGTATACATTGTAGGGCTAAATACTTCCTATGATTACACTGCTAGTTGTGGTTAGGCACCCAAAGGTAACCTTATTTCTCTCCTGTGTATCATAGTATAATGAGCTCTTGTTCAGTTCACCACTGAGTCCTTTCCAGCTTTGCTATGTCCCAGAAACACGTCCTATAAACATTGCTGTGTCTTGCATTCTTACTGGCATGGTCTCACACATGACCAAGTATGAGGACATGCAATCAATGAGGAGATATAATTTGACTCCTTTCAGTAGCAATATAATTTAATGTGATGTAGACTTACATGACAAGTCTGTATCATTAAATTGTATGTGTATGTACATATATAGGCAGACTTTCCTATTCTTTAGCAAGGAATGGGTGTAATTGCATAGTCATATTTCAAACATCTTTCAAATGATTTTTTGTTGTTTGCCCTGTAGGTTGAGGAGCATGGCTGCTAAGAAATTAAGAAGAGCAAAGTTGCCTCAGGAGCTGTGTGAAAGGCTGGGTCGCCATCAGATCACTACCTGTCAGGTGCAGTGGCTATTTTATGGTTGTAGGAGGTATTTTTTTGGGAGTGGGATTTTTTTTTGTTGGTGCTTTTTGTGGGGGCAGGAAGGATGGGGCAGAGTGTTTTAATGTGTGTGCTCTTTTTAGTTTAAAGGGAGCTTTACTTTCTATAACGTAAGGGGGTTTCAGACTCCATTTGGTGTGCTGCTTTATAAAAATACAGCTTTAAAATGATAGATGCCTAACTAAAACATTTAAACTTGTGTGTACTTAGTTACCTTCGTTGCCTGAAGATGATTTATTTTGGTAGAGGTGTGCAACTGCTACTTGTAGAGAGTAGGACATCTCTTTGTGAACACTTTACAAAACCACCTAGTCTAGTGCTGTGATGTTACACCGTCGGTTGTGGTTGACTCAGCAGTATGTTTTGAAGTTGTTCCTGTGAATGGTTTGCCTAAAAAGAGCCAAGAGGTCCTATATGTTCCAGTAGCATGCATCATAAATACAGCAGATACAGTCCTAGGACTGCTGTCTAGAAGATGAGAAGTATTTTACATATTTTTCAGGTAGAGGCTTTTGTGGGCAAAAGGTGTTATCTTGTTGCAGTTCCATCACACCAGTCTTGAACGTTTGGTCCTTTGACTCCACATCCTTCAAAATATGAATTCAGTTTCTTTTAATACACTGGTGTCAGAGAAAGGTAGGAGAGATGCATAATAGGCTCTAACATGGCACAGTTGGTAACTACATGAGGTGTGTGCTAATTATGTACAATTTGCACCAGTTTAGTCCCCATACATGGTTTCCAGGTTGAGATCTCTGAACTGTTCTATTATCTTTCAGGACTTTTTATGTCTTTCCTTCCTGGAGCTGATGAAGGTGACGGGTCAGAGCTACTATAGTGTGCAGAAGCTTCTTTGTAAAGTCAGCCGAGCTTGTGCTCCCACAATGCAGACAGTAAGTGGGCTTGTGTCAGCTTGCTTTTCATCCAGGATCTGGGAAAAGGCTAAACGATGTCACATCTTTTTACCTGGGAGGCTTGCAATACCTCAGCTTGACTGAACAACAAAACAGTACTTTTGGTTTTAAATATAGAGCTCTGAGGAACACTTTAATTTGATGCAGTGACTTTTATTAGGTGTTCTAGCCTCTAGAGATTGTTCAGGCTTGAAGAATTGGTTCCAAGTGCAACAGGGCAATGTGGCATCCTCTCTTGCAGTCCATCATATAAAGATTACTTCTAGTTTAACCAAAAATTGAAACCAATATTGTTTAATACAAGGAAAGAATAAAAGTTCCAGTATAAATTGGTTTTAGACATAAAATTTGTGCTGAGAAGTGATCCTGAAAATAACTTCTTGATGACTTTTTCCATCCTTGCATGTAAATGAGCTGAAGTGTAGTTTAGGCTACAGGGACCTTACCTGGGGAGGGTGCAAAAAGGGAACACATAAATTGAAATGCAGTGGCTGCAGTTTGTTTTCTTTTTTAATTCAGGTGAAAAGATGTCCAAAATTGTGTATTTTTAGAACAAAAAGGACATGGCCAGTTCTGACAGGTGTCAGTGCAGCCTGATTTATTTCCTAAAAAAAAATATAAGCCATGTCAAACACAGTTCTTTATGTGCAATTGGCATAGTAATTGTATCAGTCACTCTGTGAAACTTCGAATTCTCAAATGTACTGTGTTAAATTTAGTGATACACAGAACTAATATGACTTGTACCAAATGGATTAAAAGCTAGCTAATGACTAATTTTCCATCAATAACTGATACACTGAAGAGAGAGGGAAGTTTTAAGTAGAGTTCTATCATTTGCTTTTGCTTGTCATCCCCACATCACTATTCAATCAAATTTCTTTGTCAAGAAGCTTGGCAGATACTGAAGTTTGTCAGATAGCTGTTCTTAAGGCCTGTTAATACAGAGACATCTGACAGAGACTATGTAAGTAAGTGCTTACAACACAAAGCTGTACTTCCAGAAGCAGAGGATGTTAGCTGTGTGTCAGGGAATGTAGGTTGAATCTTTGCAAACACAGGATTTAAATGGACTTCAGGTCAGAGTGACTGTTGTAACATCATGACTGATGTAGCAAGAAGGTTTGGCAGTATCTTTGAGTAAAAAAAATAAATAAATTAGATAACAGGAGTTAGAAATAAGGGGAAAAGACTGTCCAGATATAACATTGGAATCACTAGCAGCAATACTTGAGAGTATGCCAAGACATACATTAAAATTCTAATTTCTGGAAAGCTTGCCTTGCTGTATGAAGTATAGAGTGAAGCCTGCTGGGCCCATCAGAGGAAGTCAGTTGAGGGGTGACTTGATCATATTATATGATGACTAGAAAAAGATAATTACAATAGAGGTCTCTAGGGTCTAGCTGAACAAGATCCAGTGGCTAGAAGATAAATTAAACAATCCCTGAAAAGGGAAGTAATAAGAAAATCTTAATTATTACCAAAAGTTACCATTGGAAAACGTTGTCTAAGAATGTGATAATTTTTCACTCCCTAGGACTCTTCATTTAGCAATTGAATTTTTATTTTTCTTTACCTAAGGACAGTGTTTTAAACCTAATTTTGTGGGTTAAATACAGAAATCACATGGTAAAATTTAGAGTCCATGTTAGGAAAAGCTGGACTAGAATATTGCTTCCATCATCTACAGGATTAATTTCCAGTCTACTGGGATTAAGTCCTGTCAGAGGTTAAACAAGAAATTAGAATACATTGCAAATAATTCTTCATCAGTGCATGTGTTCAAGCATAAGCTCTGATCCCATTTGAGTTATACTTTTTTTTTGTCTGGTTTAAATTGATTCTCCAGATGAAAATAATTCTTACAAACTAGACTTCTGATCTTGAGCCAGTCCCTCTAGTGAGCAGAGGAACTAGGAATTCCAAGCATTTTCAGTTTTGTACCTGTCCTGTCTTCTTGACAGTCTTTCTCACAAGAGTGGAAAATGAGTGGCTGCAGGATCAGCCAGGCTTGTTCAAAAACTTAGGAATCTTTACCTAACCTTTTCTTCAATCCAGGTGGATTCTAATTGGTAACGTATGATGGCCAGGGAGTTCTTGGTTTCAGGTTTCATGTTAGTGTTCAGCATTGGTCACTAGCAATACATACAGTATTTATTTACAGGAAATGGAGTTTTAGTGATTGAAAGAGAGCCTTGTCGCATAGGAGCACAGAAAACCTTTATCACATCATTATTAAAGGCTTATTATCTAATGTTGTGGTGAGGGAGATACAGCAAACTTAAATTTACTCTGAGCTATAAGTGGAATAGAAATGTGAGGAAGGGTGATGAGCTAAGAGAGGTCTATAGCTGAAGATAGATATAGTTTGCTTGTTCCAAGTGTTAAACCACTCCAGGTTGATGAAAGCAAAGAGGTGGTGGCATTTTTTGATTTGTGGTTTGTTTGTTTTCTTCTCTCTTCTTTTGTAGGCTTATGAACTGAAACTGAGGAAGTCTGTCAATCCTTCTTCAGCCTTTTTATCCACCACACTGCATAGTTTGGATAAAGTCTTGCATGGTGGAGTGCCTTGTGGATCCCTCACAGAGGTAACTTTAATATATTTTAATGCAGTTGCACGTCACACCTAGAAGTCAGAAGTCACAGATAGTTTGAACTGTCCAATGTCAGGTGCTTTAAACACCAAATACACAGTAACTGTGCAGAAGAAGTGCTTCGTTTTGAGTGGTAGAGGCTGCAGTTTATTTTGGTGGTGTTTTGTTGTTTGTTTTTTTTTGTCTTTTCTAGCATGTCAGATAGGTAATAAAATGAAGGAATAGAAAAAAATTGGTGACCCTATTTTTTTTTAAAAAAGTGAAATTTTTCTCAAGAAATGTAGAATTGTTGCTGGATATTAAACTGGGAAATGTACAGTGTGGTTTCATAGTCAGAGGACAAGGTGTTGGATCAGGACTGTATCCTTTTAGTACTGACTCCCTCTGACATGACCGAGTCATTAGTTTTTAGTTTTTTTCATTAGTTTTGGTTTTTTTAGGACCTCATTGTCCTCTACAACTACCTGTTAGGAGGTTGTAGAGAGGTGGGTGTTGGCCTCTTCTCCTTAATTACTAATGACAGAACCAGGGGAAATGGCCTGAAGTTGCATCAGGGAAGGTTTAGATTGGATATTAGGAAGAAATTATTTACAGAGAGTGGTGAGGCACTGGAACAGCCTGCCTAGGGAGGTGGTTGAATCACCAACCCTGGAGGTATTTAAGAAACAATTGACAAAGTGCTTCAGGACATGCTCTAAGAACAGGAATGTAGGGGACTGTGTTTGGTGTGGTGTTTTGGTTTTGGGGTTTTTTGGGGTTTTTTTTTTTTAGGTATGGTTGGACTCCATGATCTAGGAGGTCTTTTCCAACCATGATTATTCTGTGATTCTATGATTCTATATAGATGTGCTATTGTACTAATACATTATGTACATTATAAAATGTGCACAAAATAGAGATTAAAAAAGGTTAAGCCAAAGACAAAATTCTTAGAGGGTCCATTTACTGGTAGTGGCAACTTTACATCGTATAACACCCATATACACAAAACTGTTTGTATGTGCATCACAGCTTAGGAACCACCCATTCATGGCTTTGACAGGTTTGAACACTTTATAAGCTGGCCAATGGCATAACCCCTCTCAGTTTTCCCATCCACATATGGGGTGGGGGGAAGGTTTAACAAGGTTACAAATCTTGCAAAGGGTTTTTGAGAAGACAGCTATCCTACTATTAGTCCTATAAGCCTTACAGAATGCTAAGCATTGTAACATATGTTTCCTGGACAAAAAACATCCTGGGCAAACTGTGGGGATTCATAAATGAGCCTGGTATTTCCTTTTTACATTGTAAGAAATGAGCAGAAATCTGGAATGTCCATCATGGATCTGATATGGAATATTTAAAGATGAAACTTTGATATAAGAAGCCCATTGCCCCACAGGGTTGCAAACGTTTTTCTCTTGCCATTTGAAATACGTTTACATGAGAAGAGCTGGAGTCTATGCCTCCACCAGCTCAAACCGTACTTCACTGTTCACCAGTGAGGAGTGCAATAGAAGCTAATCTGCTGTCGTGGGAAATCAACCAACATACTGGGTTTCATCCACCAAGACCAATGCAGTGAGTAATCCATACAGTAGTAAAATTAATGAAAGCAATTAATGACCTCAGAACTGTCCAATTTGGAAGAAGGCAATGAGGGGTCTTCAAATTCATATAACTATGTGTGTGTATTATACATATGAAAGATACATATTCATCTATGTATTTATAAAAAAAGGCACAATATTTACACATTCAACAGTAACACTGAGTTGGCACTGGCTTATTGGGAACAAGGGGAGAGCAGGTGACTTGCTGTTAGCTACATCATATTTGTCCCTTTGTCAGCCTGGACTATAGCAGCAGCAGTTCACTGTCACTGCTGTCAGGGTCAGCAGATCTTATGGGTAGTTTATTGTTCATTACACACATATTTGGAACCATTACTATCCAATATTAATTTTAATTTTAAAAGCCTCCTGCAACTTCAGTAATATATGTAACATTTACACATAAATAACCTTTGCATCTGAATCTAGGTCAACTCACTGCCTCTGTCATGAAAATAATGCTTAATACCTGATTATGTCAGATTGAGGAAAATTATCTTAGCCACCTTCAATTGTTAGTTTTGAAGGCACAGGATGTCAAGTCTTTTAGTATGCAGCTTTCTGACACAAAGTGAGTACCTCTGGCAAGTTGATTATATTTATCCATCTTGCAAGCCCTTGTCCAGCCTGTGGATTTCATGTCTTACTGTGAAAGAGCATTTTGCAGCCAATATATACCTGTGAGATGCATAGGCAAAGAGCTGGTGAAGACTTGCCAAGTTCCTGAACCTGAAAGCACACATCTTCAGGGATGTCAGTAGACCTATTGTACTAATCATGACTATTTGCATGGTTAAATCAAGTGTTTTCAGATTTGAGACCATGTTGATTAGCATCAAGTTTAATATAACAAAAGCAATAAATTAGTTTGATCTCGGATTAAATATTGAATCATGTACTGTGAAGTGGTTTGGACAAGAAATATGTTAATCAAGTTGAAATAAGACATGGAAGAGTTCATGCAACTGCAGTCAGAACAAGGAAGAATAACATCCATTGACAATCATTTAGTAAAAAGAAAAACACCTAAATAGTTCATTTCAGTTCATTGTAACCAGGTGTAAATTATAGTGTGCCATAGTTTTCTTTCTTATAAAAAAAAAAATACATTGTGGGTTAGATAAAGCTTTATAGCTGTACTTGTTTTCAGTACCAGAAATATGTCCTTGATTAGATAGTCTCTGTCACAAACAGTTACATATATTTTCCTGCTACTTGATAATACAAACAGTGCTCTCTGTGTTAGGACAGAATTGAACAGAAATTAATTTATTTGTATAGATAAATGTAATAACAGTGGAAATGTGGGGTTTTTTCTTTTTTATTAAATAAATATATTGTTAACATATACAATTTCTTCATTAATCTACATCTAGTACTTTTTCCTAAAAATTCATTAGCATTGATTTTTTTTCCCCTCTTCTTAGTCAAAGTTGTTTGAAGTGGTTCTGACTTCTTCAGAAGCTTTCATAAATCATGCTAAACAAGACAGATATATTTTTTTTTTAAAACTCAGTTAGGATAAGAATGTTACTTCCAACTATGCGGTTTGTATTATTGTAATCTATAATTTCTGTTGATGCTACAACAGAAGGGGAGGGGGAAATCCCCAAGTTTTTGACAAGTTACCAGCAATTTCAAAATTCCGTTACTATTTAGACATTTGGATTAAGACAAGAATCTTTGTCCTGGACTTTCAGAGGCATATGAAGTATGAAATAAGAAATGGAAATACATTCATAAAGAAGTAAAGCTTCCAAAATCAGAATGCTTTGCATAAGTCTATTGAAATTTGGTAGATTATTTCTATAGCCCCCTTAGATTGTCTGAACTTTGGAATTTTATGCTATTACCAGTTTACCTTTTGCATTACCAGAGCCTCACCTGTAGATGAGCCATTTGTGTCCTTACCATCAGATAACTTTTTTTCAGAGCAGATTTGGATGACACTGTAATTAATATGAATGACAGGACCTGCTGGTACATCAGAACCTCTGTAGCCTGAGCTAAGCTGGCAGGCAAGCTGTAAGTACCTCTTCTCAGACATTGATTGCTTTCTTTTGTGACAGTAGCCACCATGAGGAAACTTGTCACTGGGGAAGACAGGGTTAAAGTACTCTAAAAATATATGTGTTTCATGTGAATAGAAACACTGGTATAGTAGTTGTATAAAAATCTAAGGACACCTAGCCAACTGGTAAAGGGAGAATGGGAGAGTCAGTGGGGCATGGCCAGACCTGTGGCTGCCCTTGATGCCCACTTGCAGCTTTCTGTCTTCTCCTGCCCTACTTCACTGGTGCATCACAGCTTGTATTTACCCAAAATACCACCAGGACAATGCTGGGAAGGCAAACTCATGTAAGATGCAGGGTTTTTGGCTATCTGCATTTCCTCTCTGTCTTTTCTAATGAAGAAAATAACTTATTGTTTGTATAAATATATGAAGGGTGTTTGCCCCACCCAAGTTATGTGCAAATAGAGTGATA
Source organism: Ceyx melanurus (assembly GCA_024611195.1). NCBI lineage: Eukaryota > Metazoa > Chordata > Aves > Coraciiformes > Alcedinidae > Ceyx > Ceyx melanurus. The sequence goes on from JANHGL010013583.1 coordinate 19,098, forward strand.
ACAGAGAACCCATCTAGACTCTCCCTCACAAAATAATTGTTTCTGAGAAGGCTCTTGTCACTCAGGAGCAGGATCTCAGGGTTATAGTGCATCGTTAATGAAAATATCAGCTCAATGCTGAGCAGCAAGTGGAAAAAAAAAGTGAGGGTAAATTACACACGAGGGATTGTTAGAAAAGGAAGTGTCATGGGTGAAGCTGATTTAATGCAAGTGAAGAATGCAAAATAATTTCTGAACCATGGGCTTGATACCACACGATGGTCCTTGTTACCAGGACCTCACAAGCATACTCTTGGTAACTTCCCACTAGAGTGAGAGAGATCAGGTGCCTGCTGCTGAGGGCAGCTGACCTGAGGCCTGCCAGCCTTGGCTGCTGTCGATGTGACAGTTCTCAGCCCTCATGCCAGATTTCAACCCTCCTGCTGGCATCCAGCTCCTGCCTTGGCTTCCCCTAGGCACCCAACTGCTTGGGGGTGGGGGGGGCACCTTCTGCTGCCATCTTGCCGCCTTCTTGCCTTGGCACAGCCAGGTATCAACACCAGCCGATAGGAGGTTTGGTCTGGAGCAGGGGTCTATTTGCTGCCTATAAAATAATGTCTGGCCCAAGGGGACCAGGTAAGTGTTGATTGTTCTTTCTTTCAGTATGTGAGCTGGTATCAAAGGAGGATGACGTGTGGCTGGCCAAACCAAAGTAGTCTTGGCAATTATTCCCATAATACCCAGGCAAGTTTTGTGATGCTGCTCAGCCCAGGTGTGGTGGGCAATGAGAGCTCAGTGGAGAGAAGACATGGTTGTTAAACACACACAAACCACCCTTGCCTCACGAGGAGGCTGATTCATGCACTGTCAGAGGCCAGAGCAGCCTGTGGCAGTACAGGTGCTGTCACAAGGATCGGTTAGTTCTCATATCACCCTGATTTTTAGGGATCTGGTTTTGGTCATTATTGGGGACAGGCAACTGGGCAAGGTGACTCTTCGTCTGACCTAATAGAGCTGTCTGGTGTTCTTACATACTTACCATTTACCTCTAACGTGCAGCTACTTTTGGAATGGAGCTTTGCAGATGTATGGCCACCTGGAGCTCAGCCTGATGTTTGTATTCAGTACTGATGCTTGGTGAACAGAAGCTTTGGCCATTGTTACCAGAGGATTCAGCTATAGAAACATCTTCAATAGTATCACTGGCTAACAACTTCAGCACATTTTATGGTATTTGATGTTTTCAAAGTCCCCAGTTCTTGGAGTTACAGGAGAATGCAGAAATGCCCATTTCCTTGCAGAGGTTCAGGTTACACGAGCTCTTGGGTTTGTAAGCTGTCTGAGAGGTCAAAACCAGTCAAATGCTTGTGTGGCTTATCTTATATTAAATATTGCAGTAGTCATCTTATCTATCTGAGAAAGGTGAAGAGTTCAGTGACCCCGAGACTTGAATCTGGTGCCAGGGAGTCAGGGAATTTTTCCAACTTGCTGTATTATGCTTATCCTCTTAGAGTCAGATTTTATTTTTTTTTTTAAGATGGTGTTAAAGATTGCTATACAGTTAAAAAGGTACAGTTGAAAAAAACCAGCAGCACTCTGATTGTATTAATTTGTAAGCCTTGCTTAATCTCTGATCCTACAAAGCACTGAGCACCTCGGGTGAGAGGGATTTTGACTTCTGTTGGCTTCAGTGGGAATTCTTGTGCTATATGCTCAGTCGGAAATCAGAATGAGAGAGGGAGCTTGTACAGGGTTCAGAAACGTCTTTGGAGTTCACTCATGGCAACACTCACAACCTTATCACAAGGTCATGGTTTTTAAGGGCTTCTGAAACTCTCAGCTCCCATAGCTGTGGTAATAGGAGGATATTTGCTATCATTATACAAACAAACAAATGTCTAACCTTTGTGACTGAGAAAAATGTGGAAACATTGAATCCATTTATCTCAACACCAGCAGACAAGCCAGGCGACTGAAATTATCATAGGGCTCTGAAATGCAGTAATTATTAATTGCATGGTACTTTTAATGTGTTTAGGGTTAGCAATATTGGGATTTTCAGGCTTATTTCCTGTTCCCCCATTGTGCTTCTTATTTTAAGTTTTGGACGACAAAATTCATACCTTTGTTAGCATGTGGGAGCTAATCCTCTAAAAATATCTGAGGCCATCGCTGCTTGCCTTGATAGAGATTTTAGTGGGGAGGCTGGGTCACCACAGACCTACTTAGAGGTGATAAAAATGCAACTGTGAAAGGGCTTTCAGCAGCTGAACAAGCCCTGCTCTGTGTTACAGCATGTGGATGTTTTCTCTACATCCTCAGGTATGTTTCAAATCACTTAGCAAGCTGTTGCACAAACAGTGGGATCAGGTTAATACAAAAAGCAGCACCTTCCCTGTGAGCCCTGGGCTACTCCTGATACAGGATCTTCATATGCGTAGATGATGATGAGCAGCACTTTTGTTCAAAGATCTTGACTATTCTTTTTGGACAGAAGCACTCTAATTCCTTAAACCTTTTTCCAAGCAGCTCTTCTAAATAACACTGATAACCCAAAAATGCTTTCCTGATTGCCTGCCTGGATTATGTAATCTCATATCTCACTGATGTAATTTATTATCAATATCTGAAGTAGACTGCTGCAGCTTCCCACTATATTAATAGCTATATCTATTATTTTCCAAAGAATCTCCTGGGCCTTTCTGGGCATTCCTGCTAACTGGGTAGCCAGCTGGAAAGGATGATAGTGTCCCCTGCTATTATAAATCTAGTGAGCTCACCTTTAAATGTCTGTCTTTATTCTCCCCTTTGGGCATTGTTCCAGTCACTTTTTGGCCTTTTTATTTTAAAGAAAAACCCTGTCCATATGGTTGAAGGAGGAAGTATACTTGCCCTCAGATTCAATTAATGTGTGCTTGTTCTATATATTTTGGAACCAGACTCCCATTGTGCAGGAGAGGAAAAAAAAAAAAGAGCCATCTTTAATGAAAAACTAAATTAGTAGCCCACATGAATCAAACAAGAATAAAAACCCATGCTACAAGATACAGTAGATTTAAATATGCATGCCCTAATTCACGTAGCTGGCCAAACTCTTTCAAACAGAAACATAATTTGACCTATGAAGTAATTAATGCCATGATTACGGGGAGGGAAGACACCACAGTTCAGGCTGCAGCCGGACTGCTTTCCATTAATAGAAAACTCTATTATCCCCTCCTCCAACACGCATACTTATCTCAGGTTTTAAAATTATATTGCCTGCAAAATTTCTCTGTTTGCACTGAAGGCACAGCAGATTGTTCTGCAAAATTTCAGTGAAGTTGGTGTGTACTTTTCAAGTTTTTTTCCTCCATTGTTTGAAAAGGATAGCTCACTTCTTCTTCAGGCTTGCCATATAAATCTCTTTTTACCAGATCTTTGAGGAAAACAGATTGGCTTCAATTAAAATGTGTTTATTGCACTTATTCTTGATTCTGAGACCAATCTCCCTCACACCTATAGCAATGGATTTTTTTTTTCTGCTGAATTTAGCAGGAAGATGAATACCATCATGTGTTGTTCAGCTAAAATCTAGAAAAATCATGAGAGGCTTTTTCACAAAACCTGTAATTAAACTGTGATGCTCATCACTACAGGATATTGTGAATCTCACTTTTTTATATCTGTTGAAAATGTAATCAGAAAACTTCATGAGAGGAAAGCCTATCAAGGACTTTCAAATATGCACATAGTAACTCTACTTAAAACCCCTGAATCATAGGTCACTAGAAATGACAGGACTATACTGAGGCTGTATCACTGTATGTTTGCCCTCTCTCATTCACTTCCTAATGGCTTCTTCTGGAAGAAAGATACCTGGTGACATGGATCTTTGATTTTATCAATACGACCATCAACAAAAAATTCACTTTGACTCAAAGGAAAAAACATTATTTTAGAACTGTAGCTACAGCTTTTGAATCAGTCCCACTATAAATTCTGTCTTTCTGTTTAGTTAGATACACGGTTTAGTTCTGTTATGTTCTTAATTTTCTATAATCCCTTTTGACATTTATAAGGAAAAGGAACATTGTTGATTGTTGAACACTGTTTCAACTTCTGGGGTAAAATATATAATCAACTGTAACATCTCTGTTATCTGAAGGAATATTTTGTCAGATTAAGATTCTGAAGATTGCTGTATTGGCTTGTTTTGATTTGTTTTTCCCTAAGTGCTTCAGGTTTTTTTTTGTATTCCTGAAAATTATACTATTATTGACTGAATTGTAAGTTTTGGGTTTACCACAGCCCACAGCAAATTTAAGAAATTGTGGTTATTTTTGTAAGTAGGTGGCTCTTCATTTGTGCTAAACTGGTGAAAAAAAGGTCAGTTTCATTATTGAGGCTTCAAGCTCTGCTGATCTCTTTAGAAAAAAATAAAACAACCATTTAAAAAATACATTTGAAAATTGAGAGAGACCTTTAGGATATAATTGACGGCCATTCTCTTCCAATATGTTTCTGAGGTACAGGGTCAGGCCCAGGACTCATGTTTCAGTTCTTCCACTGAATTTCTTCATCTGCTGTAGGCCTTACAAGGACAATGTTCATACCGTTTGCAAAAGGTCAGACCCACTCCATTATCCTCATTTTCCAGTGAGGTAAGTGAACATCTTGCCAAGAGTCACTAGAGAACCCTGCTGCAGTGCCAGGAACAGAAGAAGAGTAGCGTTGGTTGAGCCTAAATCCTCGAGACCTCATTTGTAAACGGTCCCTATCTCTCTGCTTAGGGTAGCTATCAAATCAAGCTAATAATGTTTATTCTTAATTTTGAAAGAAACTTTGAGAGTTAAAAATAAATGCTTGCTCTGCAAATGCAGAGTTATTTTTCACATGGAGTAATTGCAACCAGGTAAAAATGGACAGACAATCAAAAACATTTAGAGGACTTAAGATCACAAATGACTGTCGATGACACTTGTTTTCCTAATGTTTTAGATGTATATTCTCTAGGGAGGCTAAGCTACATCCAAGAAAAAGCTTTGGCATTCTGTGACCTAACTTTTTGATGCCTGGCCCCGATACGCAATTCAAAACCCTATGTTAGGCACACTATTTCTGGCTGTATTAATATTGAATCCCTTTTGCCAACAGGAGAGCAATGAAGCTGCATCAGAATGCTGAGCTTGGAGGCAAGGGCCCTCTGCTAGGTGGAAATAAATTTTTCAAAGGAGCAAAGTTTCTACTCTTACATAGATTCCACTGGGTTTTAAAGATACTTCTTGTTTCAGACAGCTTCCTCTTCAGTTAGGGGAGCATCATCCCAGGTACCTCAGATACAATAGAGCTGAGACCCTTGGAAAAACCACCTTTTTATAGTAAAATCTGTATAATTAATATTGGCTTTGGCCTTATATTAAAAAAAAAAAAAAAAAAAAAAAAAAAAAAAAAAAGAAGATAATTTATTGCTAGAGTTTAAGACTACTTTCCTTAAAGATGTCTAAAACATAAACTGGGCATCTTCATGCTATGATAGGGCAAAGATGAATGAGGAGGTCAGCTGTCAGCCAGCAGAGCTGACCACAGAAGTCTAAGTATGATGCATTGCACCTTGGCCAGCCCTCTCTGTCCTGACTGCAGGCCACTCTACAAAAGACATCTAAGGACAAAGTAATGAGTCAGAGGAAGCCAAGGCACTGAAACTCAGCAGCCACTAACAAGCTCAGCTAGACACAAAATCCATCTATAGTTAAAATGCATGATCTTTCCAATTGTTTTTAGGCCAGATATAATACTGGGGTCCAAAAGCTGGCTCTGAGAATCTAATTCTTTAATACAGGGGTCCAGTCTCAGTCGCCTGGAACTAAAGAACTGACTTGTGGAATGGTTGGTTAATCCATCTTCCCTCTCTGTCACTTCTGCCTGTAGTTCCTGCTCATTTGAACTGTCGTATCCTTTCTCCATTATGTAATAGCCTAGAGGTCACACATGTTCTTCTGCTTTGAATAATACATCTCTATGAAGCCTTAGTATCTCTGTTTGAAAATTTATTTCTTTCATTTTAATATTTTATCAATTTTGTCCTAAATGGATGACCTTAACTGGTTGCAGTTCATTTCATTTCTTCTCTGCTTAAATATTTTAAAGGTTCCAAAGTACAAACATCATTCATGCAGTGGGTAACAAAAATGCTCAGCTTGAGTTTTGGATTATTTAATTGTAATTGTCAAGCTATTATTAAAATGGATTATTTTTTTTTCTTTCTGCAGTTTCTTCCCTCCACTCCTCCCCTTTCCTAACTTCATTTGTCACATCCTTTATACTGGTATTCAGCTATAGTTCCCAGTGCTTATAGAAGATCTATACAATGTATTAGTACCATTACTTGTAAACAATAGACAGTCGAGAGCCCAAATAGGGATAGATGTTGTATCCATCCCTCAGTAAAGCAATCGATCCAGTACTGAATAGTGGTGTTAGGTACAAGTAAAGCCTTTTGTTTTTATTTGAAGAAAAAAGAACCAAAAGTTTGCTTTATGAGCTCATTGTGTCTTGGTGCTGTGACCAATCTGGACTACATTAAGCTGGAGGAAGGTTGTATTTGAATAGTAAATCATCACAACATGTACATGTGCAGCAGGAACTAAAAGAAGTTAACAAATATCTGTCAGTCTCAGGTGTGAAGTGGGTTGTGCTGTTATCGAGATGTCATTTTGGGCAGATGAGGCTCCTTGTAAGAGTAGCAGTCCTACCCTTTCTCAAGCCTTTCTAGGTAATTTAAATTCTGTCTGTAAAGTTCAGTGCCCGCTGTCTATGGCATTCGTGCTTCCTCTCCCAGACACTGCACACAGCTTCACACTGACAGCTGCTGAGTTCCTGCCCTTACTGACCCTTCCAGTGTATAAAGTGCTTTGGGTTATTTAGAAATGAAAGGCATCAAAAGCTAGTAAGCACAATTTAATTTCATGTTCGTTATACTGCACTTACACTATGAGAAAACTAAGATATATGTGCTGCACACTGTGGCATTTTTATTAAAAATGGGAATAATAACACTCTGTAGGAATCTAACTCATCTCCTTGAGTGAGCCCCATCTGGCTGCTGCTACAGGCTGGCATAAGCCAGGGCTGAAACAAAATTAATGTTTGTAAAATACACT
>JANHGL010013586.1:0-36939 GCA_024611195.1 Ceyx melanurus
CCAGAGAGGGTGGTTAGGCATTGGAATGGGCTGCCCAGGGAGGTGGTTGGGTCCCCATCCCTGGAGGTGTTTAAGAATCGCATAGACATGGTGCTGGGGGACATGGTTTAGGGACCCTGGCAGTGTAGGGTTAATGGCTGGACTTGATCATCTTGAAGGTCTCTTCCAGCCAAATCATTCTGTGATTCTATGATCATGATGCTGCTTGCTGGGGGAAGTGGAACAGAACACGGGAGAGCCAAGGTGAGCTGACCCTCCTGCTCAGGATGGCTGGGAACACTTTGCAATAGTGCAGGGGGTGTATCTCTGGCAGAAAGTTGTGGAGAAGCTTGCAGAGCTAATGAGAGACGTGACTGCAGCCACAGGTGTGTGTAGTAGAAGCATGGAAGAGGTATTTGCAGGAGGGGAGGCTTTTGGAGTGGCAGATGCTGTGGCAAAGCACATGGTGGCCATGATGATGTTTTTCAGGCAGATGGAGAGGTCTGGGGTTGTGGCCCCAGGAGCAGTCAGGAGTGAAAGCTTTTAATGACACCACAGGGAGACTGTGCAGCTGGGTGGATAAACCAGTTTGGGTGCTTTGGGAATGAGGAGTGAGAGCTGGGAAGTGGCCATCAGGCTTCCCACTCCTCATGGCAGACTGAGGAGGAAATGTTGGACCGCTGAGCCGAGGTGAGATTGGGTACAGCAGTTTTAACTGGGGTGCAGCAGAAGAGCTGTCAGCCAGGACAGGGGAGTAATATTAAGCTGTGTTCATGAAAGCAAGAAGACTATTTAAAGAATAAAATACAGTTTAAAGAGAAGTGTAAGGATAGGAACTCAAAATGAATCAGTAGCATTGGAACCGTTTACTATTGTTGATAGTCTCCCCCAAAGAATTTCAGTTAGTGACAGGTCTCAGTTGCCTGACGTTTATAACAATGTCATGACTGGAGATTGTAGAATGCATCTAAATTTATTTTCACAGGCTTTGCAAGGCCATTTTTCTTTAAGAGACCATGTTGCACCTTTAATAACAGATACACTTCATTGCATTCATTTGCTAAGCAACAGACTTGCTGCCTTGCCCATGAAGCACAAAAGCAAGGGAGGCTTGACAAAGCAAGTAGAACTTCCTTAAAGTTCATGAGCAGCAACAGAAAGAGTGATGAATCTCTGGGTTTTTCTCCTTACATTCAAAATACTTTAAGGCTGGGTATTTTTTGCTGCTGGCTGCCATCAGCAATAGAAGTATCAACAGGAGAAAAATGGGTCGCTTGGGTTTTAGCATTAAGAAGCAAATCCAAGGCCAATAGGATTTAGCTGGGATGTTAAGGTTTATTCAGTGCATTTAGTTAATGAAGTTGGGGAGGTGGAGAGAAAAAAGTCAGTGTCTGGGATTGGGGGAGGGAACGAAATAACCTCCTGCCACTGGGTGCATCATGTGGTGATACTCTTGATTGATAGATGCTTCATGAGAAAAAAAAGGAGGCTTTAATTAAAAAATACCAGCTCAATGCCAGCTCTTTTGGATTAAAATCGAGCAGAAAATCTTTGTCCACCTAGTCTTAAGGGTGTATGTTTTTATGGAGTGTAGTGTCCGTGGGCTGGGGGGAAGGAACAGGGAGATTATATATAATATATAGTATGTATTATATATCCAACTGCTTGTAAAGTGGTTGTAAAGCCGTGGAAATACTCAGCAAGTGCAGTTGTATGTTGATGTCAATCAATCAAGGCAGGAAATACAGTTGAGGTTAACAAATGTCCATTTCAGGAGTATTCCAGATTTCCAGCAGACAGCCTCCGTTGCCCCACCACACGTGGGTGGCTCTTTGCTCTGCTCACCCCAATTCTGAAGCCTTTGTGTCCCCTGCCAAAGGCTGTCATTTTGTGTATACACACTGTTCAGCATCTAAACTTGCTTTTCCAAGCCCCCCCCCCCCAAAAGTATAGAAAATAATTATTTTAAATACGAAGGGCTATTATCTATACTTAAAAATAAGCAAACCAATGTGATTTTTTTTTTTGTGAGAGTTAATCTACAGTTTTTATTTTATTTTTTCCATTATGTAGCTCTCTAGACCAGACTGCCATGTGGATCAGACCTTGTTTATCCCAAAGCTATAATGGTCATTTAGTGTCTGATGAACTTTCTTATTCCATCCGCCTCCTCAGAGGTCTGTGCTTGACGTTGCAGCTAGACACTGCTGGCAGTCACTGAGCAGTGATTAAAACTGTCAAGACTCAGCCCAGTGACCTCAACAGACTTCCCTTCCAAGAAAGACGTGAGCATCAGTGGTAGGATTTTACTGTAATGGTATGGAATAAATAAGCAGCAGACTTAGAAAATGAATATAAAGAGTCCACGTACCTGTTGTTCTGAGAACACCAGAATCTAGTTGCTCAGACAGCCTGTGGCTTGATATAAGAGTGTGAGGAGGAGGCAGCAGCATTTCTTAGTAGGATTTATTGCAGTACCACCTGAAAACTTCTACAAAGTGGTTCAGAGAACGACTTGAATATATAATTTTTGATATTCTTTTTGAGCTCACAGTTTAAGACAAATATTTCCTTACACATTATTTCAGAAACATGTCTGTAATAAGAAATGAAGAATAATTTAACTAAAATTAAAAATAATAATAAAGAACAACCAAAAATGAACAGCACAAACAACAAAACAAACCCACTAAAATTATGTTTAGAGTGAGGCTTTCTAAGGGTTCAGCCAAGTTTTAGCCAATGGGGGTGACAGTGTCAGAACTGCAGTCCCAGGCACGCAGGAAGATTCTGGGCAGGTGCATACAGAGCAAGTGGAGCTCTGGAAAAAGGCTTCTCTCATCATTTACATACAAACAGGTATATGTTTAATAAGCAAAGATGGATATTAGTGCTTATCTGAGGATTTTATGTAATGATACCATGCAGCAAGGGAAGCAGAATGCCATCCCAGGTGTAGAGCACTACAGAAAAGTGAAGGGTGGTGTGGTTTCCAAAATACTTCTGGATGTAGCTACGTGGCAGTGAAGTGCTTGGTGCAATGTCCATACCATCTAGTTCTCTGTTTTGGTGGTTTATTACCTCTACCTCTCTTGACTTTCATTTTTTTCATCAATAGGCAGTAAAGCATTTGAGTCTGGACTAGTAGAAAGATAGAATCTGAGCTTGGAAGACCATAAAATGACTTTCTGTGATTTCATTCAATTAATAAAACTGTGTGCGTACCTCAAGGATCTCATTAGTGTGATTGTGGCTGCATGCCAGCATCTAGCCAGAAGAGCTAATGGAAATTTTTCTGGCTCTTTTATAACATTAAACATCCTATAGAAAAACATCAGAGATTTTGAATAAAAAGGCTGTAAAAACATTGGAGGCAGACGTAACCTTGGTAAATGCTGTAAATCCACTCAATAATTACTGGATTAAATACTGAAAGTCCCTGAGCTGCCTGGATCTGTTTCAGATTTGCTTACACTTGATCAAAGTGATTAAGAGGACTGCTTGCCTTTTTTCTTAATATATCTATGAGAATAAATTAAAATAAACTGGTTTGCTCCTGCAAATAGGAAAATGTATGAGATGTTCTAATCTGCAGTTGTTCTGATGCATGAGTTCAGAGTTTTCATTGAAGTGCTCAGTCTCAACTCGTTTCATTTCAGAGATGTTTAAACCACTGGATTTTGAGCAAGTAGTAGGGATCATCAAAAGTTACACTGTTAGATTTCTCTGGGAAAAGCAATGGCTCAGGGCAGGCACAGAGAGAAATAGACTTCATTTCCCTCTCCCTCTTTCCCCCATCTGTATTCACACTGTACAATACAGATGCCCAGCAGCTCCCCAAGCTTCAGTGCCAATGGAAGTGCCTCTGCACTTGAGGGTGTCTGTTGTGACCATCACATGGTGGGTGTGACTCTTTCCCACACTCTTAGCCCCTGTTGCTGTTGGCTTCCCATTTGCTTGCAGGAAGCATAATTGCCTGTTTATCTCTGGGAGCTTCAGTACCAATTCATCTGTTGGCATATCCTAACTTAATATGTGATATCACAGTATTTATTCAAGCTCTCATTGGTGGCTAATTGGTGTTTTTGAGTAATTTTACCCATTTTAAGAAGTGCTTCAGGAAGACACTGATCTTCAGCTGTGGCTTGGTAACTTTGGGGATACCTTTTCCTGAATACAGGCTGTGGAGCAGAATTCATTAGCTTAAAACACTGGAAATGCAAATTATTTCCTTCTACAGCTATTGAGACTGTCATGACTGAATGTAACAGTAGCTAACCTGTTTTGTTTCTGTTGCCCTCACACAGGATCATAGTTAGGGAGCATCAGATGATGAGTGATAGATGAGTGGTACTTTATACCCAGTGGGTGATACAGTTTTCTTACAGTTGTGTGAAAAAAATATGGTTGTATGATGCTTTTTGATTTCTTGGAACCATCCTTCCTGCTCTCTTAGTTTTCAGTTTCAAATGAAAGATGATAAAAGGCAGAGTTACAGCCATTTAGGCAGCCTATCTTGATGTTCCCATATTTTTTATACTAGTTTTCTTAAGAGAAAGGTAGCTTTAACTTTTTGATTAGCTAAATTTATAGAGTTTGGGTTTTTTTTGTTTACTTGATTTGACTAGGTCAATGTATGGACACCACTTCCAGTGTATTTATGTGTGTGCCAATTTTGTTGGTAGCCACTTCTTGATGCTTGACGTGCTGGGAGGAGATTGCTGACCCATGATTTGGACCCTGGGCTTTGCCTTGTCATCCCTGGGTTTCATTTTATGGTAATCTGCTCACTGGGACCTATTCACTTCTAATCCTGTTCAATGTCTGGAGGGAAATCTCACAGCACTTTGACCTTTTCTTGCCTGTTGTACTGCCAGTTAAGAAATAACCTTAATCTTACTTGGAGTGGGTGTGTGAAGTTACCGTGGAGTTGGCAATAAAATGCAAGTGAGGCTTTAAAAAAAAATAAAAATATTGTACAGATACTATCCTTTTACTTTGCTTTTATTGCCTTGGATTGTGCTCAGATGAATGAGCTTTTAGTTGGCTCGGGAGTAAAGGGCCCACCAGTCTACATCTAAAGCAACTGGAATTCCCTTAGGAGCAATACAATAAAGCACCTGTGAAAATGGAGATTTCTTCTACCTTGTGGCTTTTCTGCTTTCCCATGGCTAGACAGGAAACACCCACTGTCCCATGAATATTATTAGGTGATAAAATTAAAAGCAGCAGATCATATACATATTGGCAGATAAATAATAATGAAAGGAGTCAGAACTAGGATTACCTATGCTAATAATAAAATTACACCTTTGTTTTAGCTCTCATAGAGACCCTCAGATTTTAATGTATTTTAATGAGAATATCTGAGTTGACATAAATAAATGTGTTTCTAAACTATATCCTTACAGTGCACTGAAAATGCACTTAAAATGTGTTTCATTTCTACTTCTCACGCTGCTGATGCAATTCAGATACACAGATTTTTATATTGGGGGATTTATTGTATGTGGAGTTTAGTAGATTTTACAACATCCTTTCTTGGCTATGTTGATTTCAAAGATCTGCATTCTTACTCATCTGAAACACTTAACTAGGAACTTTACAACTTTAAATCATAGCAAACTTTCCAGAGAAAATCATCATGTATATGCTACATTAAATGTCATGCATGTCTTTTTAAAAAATAGAATCCGAGCATATCAGTAAAATCTATGCACGTTTGTCTAAGTTTTAAGGGAAAATAATTTGCACTGTTATCTCTGCTTTCTGAGAAATTTCTGAGAAACCAGTCTGTTGCTTTGAATAGTCACAGGAACATCATATTCTGGATTGGTAATTCTAATTTCTTGGTAATAATTGCAGGGATTTTTGGGGTGGTGATAGACACAGCAGAAATCCTCTTTGGACATGTAAATATGTCTAAAGCTGATGGTGAAGTTGTCTTCAAATATCATATCCTCACAGATTCAGATTAGTGAATGACTTTGGCTCAGCAAGTCTTCTGCTGCAAACTTTATTTCCAAAAAATATTAGTCATAATTCGAAAACTATGGGGATATCTCTTGCATAAAGCTGATGATCTGCTTGATAATCCTCAATACTTTGGGGTAAACCAGAGAAAATGGTGTGTACTTGCACAATGTTTTTCATTGAGAACCATTAATTAGGGTAGACATTAAATGGGTAGGTTACGGTGATAACCAACAATGGTTTTATAGCTCATGTTTCATTTTATCAGACTAAATTTCACTTCTGCAGCTTTGAGTAGGATCTCTAAAGGGATCTAGTCCTCTTCTTGCAGTGAGCAGGGATGTCCTCAACTAGATCAGGTTGCTCAGAGCCTCATGAAGCTTAACCTTGAATGTCTGCAGGGGTTGGGCCTATACTGCCTGTCTGTAACCTGTTTGGGTGTTCCACCACCTTCATAGTAAAGAACTTCTTCCAAACATCCCATCTAAATCTTCCCTGCTTTAGTTTCAAACCATTGCCCCTCATCTTGTTGCTGCATGACCTTATGAACAATCCCTCTCCAGCTTTCTTGTAGGCCTCCTTCAGGTACTTGAAGGCCCTCGTAACATCTCCTCAGAGCCTTCTGTTCTCCAGGCTGAACAACCCCAACTCTCTCACACTTTCTTCATAGCAGAGGTGTTCCCATCCTCTGACCACTTTTTTAATGGCCTTCCTCTGGACCTGCTCCATCAGGGCCATTTCCTTCTTGTGCTGGGAGCTTCAGAGCTGGACACAGTACTGCTCCAGATGAGGTGCAAAGTGCATGAACTTCATGCTTATATATAGACTTAAAAATCATTCATCTTTACTATGTATATGGTTTGGTTAATTTTAATGTGCATTTGCTGGTCATACCAGAAGTCTCGGAAAACTAACCAGTTTGTGTTTAGGAGACCTCTGGATTTTTAAAGATGCTTGGTTTTGTTCTTTACTCCACCCTCACCCCCTCAATTCATCAAACCTCCGAGCTGTGCCTGAATTATCTACCTTGAATTTGTGTTTTCAGTTCCAGTTTTCCAACAATGAATAACGTTTATAAATGAAATTACATGGAAATATCATGGGATTCTATTAATGACATCTGTAGTAACTTTAATAATCTTTATTGTAACTTCCTGTAATTTTCTTATCATGTGTTTTTTCCAAGTCAGTAGTCTTTTTCTGCTAAATTTATCCTCCGTGTCTAATTCTGCTGTTTTTCCTCCCTTGAGTAACATTTAGCACCTCTCGCTTCCTTCCAGAGTTGCTTATCTGTGTGAAATAGCTCACTCTATTGGCATCTTGTATTGTTCTTGCCTCAGTGAATGATTGGTTTCAGAATTGGGAAGAAAGCAGTTTGTTCCTTGATTATCAAATTTTTCAGATGTAAACAGTTAAAGGCTTTGTGATTATTCCATTGGTGGTTTGTTGCTCTTCCCATCCAGATTTATCCTTGGTATCACTGGCTACGTTTCTTATTTGCTTCCATACTTGTCCATGCCAGAGATTAATTTGTTTAATTATCTTTGGTTGGAAAAAAAAAAGTAATTGTTGCTGTAATACTGTATAAAATTTATTAATGCATAGTTCTGGATGACAGTTTATCATAATGCAGGTGAAAGTTGAATAAGGCAAACCATACTTAAAATGTCCCTATTTATTGCTATGATGAAGGTTCTTGCCAGTTGTTGGCAAACCTATTCTGACTGCTGGGTTATACGGGTTATTTAAAAGAAAAGAAGAAAACAAAACATGTTTTTTAAAATGCATTTACTGCTTCAAAATTAGCATGAAAATGAATGTCATTATGTAGTCTAATGAAACAAGTATGTTCCCTTTTGAAGTTAGCAGTCACTGAGATCTGGAAGAGCAGTCAGTATTAGTCCTGGAAAGTCGAAATATAGTCCTACTGTCCCAAGGGAAGCTCAAAGAAAGGGGATTTACTGGAAAAAAAATAACTGGAATTAGAAAACAGCAGGATTTAGAGGTGAAAGTTAAGCTATTAGAAGGCATCTTTCCAGCCCTGGATCTGGAATCTTGTCTCATACCTCATTGCCACCAGATCTGCAGAGATGTGGCTTTGATTACCATCTCCTCAGTAAATAACTAGTTCCTTCCTAATGTCTGTCTCGGGCTATTAGATGTGGAGTTCATCTTGCCATACTGTGCTACAAGAGGAGTTTGGGATGGTTACTCCTGGCTTGCCTACCCCATCCTCTGAGCAGATCTCTCTGATGCCCTTGACATCACTGTGAACTGTGAGGGGTGGTGGGGAATGTTCCATAAGTGCATGGGTTTAGGATATTGGAGTGGCTATTTATTTATTTTATTGGACATCATTTAAGCTTAGTGGACTGTTCAGGGAGTTTGTGTTGCAGTGCAAAAACAGGAAAAGAAAACTGCAGTGGAAGATAGATCTGTGAAGGCATCAGGCTCTTGAGATGAAAAGAAACCATGTGTTTTCCTACTGATAGAGCTGAAGCTTTCTGTGTTGTTTTGTTTCTGAAACAAATTCTGCTGCCATGTTGCTCTGGTCAGCTGCAAAAGCCTGGGAGTGCCCCTGCAGAACTGTCTGGCATCTAGCAACGAGGCCAAAGAGTGGAAAGACAGCCTGAGTGGGCTTCACACTGCAAGTGTCTGTCCCCATTATATTTATAGGCTCTTACGGCGCTGTTGGTGGGCAAGACAGAGCCAGGGAACGTGTGCTCATGTTATCAGCCAGAGAGAATAGATGCATGTTTGCAGCTTTTGGGGGTTGGTTGGTTGGTTTGGGGCTTTTGTTGTTGTTGTTTTTGTGGGGATTTGTTTTGCTTTGTAAATGAACTTGTAATTTGTACTCAGTCTGCTCTGCAAGGTTAATAGGAGGACTGTGTCCTACCAGTACAGGTTCTGGTGTCTCAGGGAGGGGGGAAAGTCTATAGCCATTAGAAGATACAGAGATGAAGTGGTCATGAGTAACTGCTGGATGTAATGCTGTCCTTCCTTAAAACTTAAAACGAATGGGAAGTGTATTAGTTGATAAATGCTGGGAGGGCTTGAGCAGAATGCAAAACTAAGAGGTAGGGTAAGTCACTTGGGTTAATGCTCATGCAGTTATCAATGGTAAGGAAGCCCTTTTTAAGTCACCCGAGTTATTTTACTCTCTGGCAGAATTCTTTACAAAGACAAGCCTGTATATTTCAAATTACCTTTCAATTTTTGTATTTTATGAACCAAGAGTAATAAATGTCAGTGCAGTTTTCAACAACACGGTTCTCTTATTTAGGGTTTTTTTGGGGGGTAGTTTTATTAACATTACTTTCAGTTTTCTCTGATTAAGGTATCTGATTGCTCTTGTGTGAAGTAACAAAGTAAGATTTCAGGGATGCATAAAACAAAGACATGTTATATTTTGTTCAAAGCTCTAAAGGATTTTTCTGAAGTAGTCCATTATTCCTTGAAGCTATTAAGACCACTGATTTCTAGCTATCCAAATAAATTTTTTATTGGAGTGTTTTGTAGATACATAGTAATATAACATCATGACAGATCTGATGTTTATACCTGTATGTATAATTTTTTAGGGAAAAAAAATATAGTGTACAAATCTCTGTTCTATGCCTTTTGTTCCAGAGTGAAGATTTCTGGTGTTAATTGATATCTGTTTGTATTTCATGTACTTGATCTCTCTGAAAGCATAGTCACTCCCAATTGCAAACCAGATGTGTTGACAGAGTCTCAGTGTGAATCAGTCAGAGAGAAACTAAAATAAAACTTTTTGGTTGTTGGTTTTTTTTTTATGTTATGTTGTGTCTGTGTGGGCAGGAGATGTGTGTTTTTTGGTTTTTGTTGTGTTTTTTTTTAAATTATGAAGTGCAGGAGTAGATGTATGCAAATTTTCTAGTTGATGTGTTCATGAATTCCCCTCCTTTTTTTTTATCCATCTTTGATCCTACCAAAGAATCTTGAATTTGAGCCAAATTCCTCTGGGAAATTGTCCTTTGATTATGATGTTTGCCAGGAAAGGGATTTCTACAGTGTGTTGCCGGGGAAAAAAAACTGATAACAGCCTGTAGATGTGGGAATAAGTAACATCAAAAGCACTGTGGAAAAAAAATTAGTTTGTGGTTGTCTGTACCATATACATTAATAAGATCTTTTTCCCTCATGATTCTGTCAAGGTTTTGTCATGTTTTCTATCAAATTGCACAAACCCTACACACAAATGAGTCTGAGGGTTGTTGTTTTTAACATTATTTCCTGTGTAAATTATGGAGAGGAGGGGATGCTGTTCTTGGAAAGAGCTTGGATATCTAGATTGGGCTTCAGCCAGTGCGTGATGACTGTATTGTTCTTGCCTCTCTGTAACATGATGTATCACCAGAAGCCATGATGTGCTGTTGCCAAACACCAAGCTGACAGCACTCAAAAGTTTTAATCAAAATTTGTACCCACGTTGGAGAATATAACATACACAGCCAGGAAGAACCCTGCAAAAATCACTATTTCTTTGAAATTTCTGCACCAAGAACGCTCTACAAAGAGCAGAAAGGATGAGAGTTTTCAAAACCAACATGTATACAAAACATGGATTGGAAGAAGTGTTCCAAGGGCTTCAGTGATCAGCGAGCACAAAGATGCTTTTGTTTCAAGAGTTTGTGCCTCAGGGGATATCTGCCACATAGAGGACTTCTCGTAAAGGCCACATAATGCTGAGCTGGGCCCTTTGGGAGAATCATATCTGTTGCTAAAAATGGGTACAGGAGATACTCCCAAAGAAAATATGCAGAGGACTGTACATAGTGTAAGCCTAAGAGCAACAGTTCCTCCCCTCACTCCAGTGGAATTGAGGGAAGAATTCCCTGGGCAACTAAAAGAAAAAGATTTTGAAACAAAGAACAAAAAAAATTCTTTTTTAGGTTTGTCCCACATCTGGTTATTCTTGGGCAAAGGGAGGTGACACAGAGGATTTCTCCAGGGTAGCAGGCCCCAGATTGGCATGACACTTGTGTGGTAAATTGAGTCTGTGGCTCTGGACAAAGACATTCTGGCTCTGAACCAGGTCGAGGCACAAATCTCACGTGTGGTCAGACATAAAAGGTGGATAGAAAGAAGGATTGAAATGTTGTTTGTACCTAAATGTATCTAGAATAAAAGGACCTGAAAAAGTAAGCATCTGTGATTTCAATTAAAAAAAAAATCTTGTCCACAGAGCGTGGGTGGTGTGTCTCTTCTTCTCTCCCTTTATTTCTAGTAGACTACAAGATAGCAGTATTCTAAGAAAAACAGATAAATTGTGATAAATAGATGTCTTTTAAAAAAAAATTGTTTTTCAGCCTGAGGTCTGTGGACCGTACCTCAGAAAACCCGAAAGATGAAAAGCAAGCATTTTTGCCTTGGCTTTAATTTTGCTATTCAAAGGTCTGTATCTCTGCTGGAAAATATTTAGGGATCTGTGAATTGAAAACAGTTGAAAATCAGTGACCTGAAAGTGTTTTCCCTTGTTTTCAGAAAACCAGCGAGACTGAGTTAGCAGAACATTTCTCTATGGTGATGTTGATGCTTTTCCTCCCTAACCCTCATCCTACCAGTGGATCATGTGGTTTGTAGCTAGAATATAGCATTTCATTTCATGTGGTCAGAACCTTTTCTAATGAGATCTTTTCGTTTTGAATCATAAGCACTGAGCTCTCCTAGACCACTTGTACTATTATCTGATGTACTGCAGATTTAAATGCAAACGAAAAGCTAGTTGAAAAAAAATAATAATTTTGTTTTCACCTAATTTTAAATAATCTTGCCAAAGACATATCTCATTATAATGAAGATGGCTTATAATTCTGGATAAAATCTTATTTCTTTTTCTGCTAAAAAAAATAGTATTAACATTAAATTACTACTGTAAATGAAACTATGTGTCTAAGGTAGATATCTTAATTATCCATGACAGTGCAGCCTGCCATTTGAACACATGTACTACAAGCACAGCATTAATATATAACAGACCTCTGACCTTAAGCAGATGTCATTATTTTAGTCATATGGGCAAGCCAAAAGGAAAGGTCAGAGACTCACTCATATATACTTATATTTAAGTCCTTCATGTATACATTTGTTATTTTTGTTTGGAGGTTTAAGAAGGTGGTGTTTTCAGGGATGTGACACTGTGGTTTTTTCATGGTTGGGATTTTTACACACAGACACACACCACTTTCCAGCATGGAACATGTAGGAGGTTGTTATTACCTAAATTATGCTCTGAAATTGCTAGGGTTGCTCAGGGTGGACATCAGGTCAGAATTTGTTTCCTTCAAAGTAACTGCCATTGTCATGAAGTATGCTCATGTCTGATCATAGCCTTTGGGCAGCAGTCTTGAGCTAGGAAACACTTCAGGTGATTGGGGCTTGTATTTGTTGCAGACCACTCTTAATGCAGGTAGGGAAGCTGCAGCTCATGCACTTAATTATATTGCATTTTACTGGAGCACTACTCTGATATTGGTGACCTTCCCCCTTTATCTGAGACCATATCACTTTATTTTGTGATGTTGCCTGAAGCCACCAGGTTATCCATATAACTTGCCAGCCTCAAAGCAAAACAACAAACCCTCCCATTTCCTAAAGATCCTTTCACTTGTCACCATTACCACTACCAGGCCGCCTGTTGTGGTGTGTTGTTTGGTAGTTTTTGTGTTGTTGTGTTTGTTGTTGGTTTTTTTTCTGGAGAAAAAAACCCTACCTCAGATCATCTTGCAGTTGCTGACACAGCAATCAGACCAAATTGACATAAAAAGACAACTGAGTAACATATTAAAGCCTAATCTGAAAGGAAAGGGATAGATGAGTTCCTGTGTAAAAATGCCAATTTTTTTTTACACTGTATTGTGTAAGATGACTGTTGCATCTTAGCCAAGTAATTGAACTCTGGGGTGCATGGTAATTATGCTTGAAGAGCAGCACAAACTATGCAGAAGATTTCTCATGGTTAAGTCCCAGCCCTATTAAAGCTTCAACAGCAGCTCTGTAGCACTGCAATACTATCTTAATGGTAAGAATAGCTGCAGGGATTCACAGCTACTTACTCCCATGAATTTATTGAAACAAATGCTGCTAGCAGCTCTATAATGAAAGCACCTGCCTTTAAGCAACAGCCAAAAGACACCTGTAGGTTGTGAGTGGGACTTCTTCAACTGTATGCTTTGCTATCCCCTACAAAATAATCTACCAGTGTTGCAACGATCCTCAGGATGCACATGAAAAAGTTTTCTGTGTATGGCCTCAGTGTTGAAGAGCATAGTTGCAGCACTCAACATATTGAAGCTAATTCCATCTACAGCCATATACAAAGTCTGGGCTTCTTGCTCCTCAGCAGTATGGTTCTCCTGGGCTCAGTGCTTGGGCAAAAGCCCAGAAAAGAAGTGCTGAGCTGCACATGACCTGTGGCTTTCCTCCAGTCTGATTTTTGATGCCCCTCATACAGATAGGGAAGAGGAACTTGGCTCAGTCGTAAAGTGCTTTCACTTCGTTATTTACATCTTTTATAGAGGAAAATAAAAATCCCTGAAACTCTGAAAATTGTAGGAATTGGCAGCTCATTTTTGCTTTTTGCTAAAACTCTGTCTTGCTTTATTATGCCATGGTGATGGAAATAACTGAGCAAGTTAAGGACAAACACTTGTAGTGTCTGGATCTGTTCCAGGCTGTAAAGGAGTCAACCAAACTGTGTTGGGTTAAGATCTTTTTATACTTTTTTGGCATAGTCCTGTAGGGCTGGATTCTGTAGGACTCAAAGCTGAGGATTTAAGACACTGAGTTTTTTCATTCCAATTTAAAAAAAAAAAAAAAATTAAAAAAAATTAAAGTGAAGGGAGTAATGGAAGCAGATAAAGCCCAGGGAGCTGACAGGAGTTATAAGGAGATAGACCAACCTGAATGAACCTCACTGAAGGCACAAGAACAAGCACTGAGGGAGTCCAGACATCCAGCACTAGAGGTTAAAGTTGAAAGAAAAAATAGATTAATTATAGAGAAATTAATGTAAGAGTTCACTTGCAGTTGATAATTTCTGGCATCTGTTTCCATCCACAGGTGGAAGGCTGCATCATTTGGGGAAAAAAAAAAATAAAATGCACAGAAATAACTTCAGTCACTGTTTCTGTGACCACATCAAAATTACGTGGGGCATGACAATATTTAGATAAAAGCTTTAAAGCTTAAAGGGGAGATTTAACCTCCCAAGCTTTTTGCTCAGAAGAAACTGTCCCTCTATGTCTAAGGACCTCATTAAGGAGAAGAAAAATCTTAACTGAGGATTTGCTTAGGCATAGAAGCTTAGGAACTCTGTGATGCTCTTGGCTGTAGCCTGACTTTCCAAGAGGATCTTGCTAGTTTGAGTAAGTAGAGGAATTTTTGACACAGAGGAAAAATAAACTTCAGGGGCACAAAAAGTTTAAATTTGATAGGTCCTTTTAACAGTTTGCAACTTTCAGGTTTTGTGTTCTCCTTTACAAA
This sequence comes from Ceyx melanurus, assembly GCA_024611195.1. NCBI lineage: Eukaryota > Metazoa > Chordata > Aves > Coraciiformes > Alcedinidae > Ceyx > Ceyx melanurus. Next base: position 14,461 of record JANHGL010013586.1, read on the forward strand.
GACATGTCTTAATTTTTACAGTTAACCTGGTAATCACGAAGCAAAAATCTGTTTTCTGAGCCCAATTCAGAGAGTCCTGAATTTTGCTTTAAAATAAAAGCCAGCCACAGTCTGCAGGGGCTGTGACACGTTTTTATAAATCAAATGTTAAAGTTGGAAGGATCAAAACAATGTGAGTTCAGTTCCAATTTCTTGTTGATGTTCAGACTGTAACTAACTTTGCACCAGCTCTGCAAGACGATGGTATATCACAAAAGAGAAAAAAGCCACCCAAATTCTGTTATTTGTGCTGCCAGTAAGGGAGGTTTTCACTGACTGAAGACAAATGCTGTAAAGCTTTAGTGAATACTGATCTGGTGGTAAACCCATCACAGAACTGAAGGAAAAGTGTTTTCATACACAATTGGGCACAGATGCCATTCTTTTCACAGAGAAGAGCATGAGGGATCTCTCAGCATGTTGAATTTTTTGCATGCTGCACCTCTTAAAATTTCTCTCATTTTTATAACGTGGGTGGTTTGGTTTTTGTTGTTGTTTTTGTTTTCTGAAGGGATTTATCACTGCTATTAACTGATTGTAAACACAATACTTTAAATATTTTATAGCCACGTTAAGGGATTGTTGCTCAGAGCACTATGGGTTTATGCAGTGTTTCTGACAAATGGCTATTCTACTTCCAGTTTCATAGTGTGTTTTACCTAGAAATGTGATTATTAGTAAGTATTTTTTGTAGATAATTCCTTTACACAAGGAGGTAAAAGTGAAGATACAAATTAATTTCTAATGTGTCTTTACATGTTGGTCCCCTGTTTGTTTGAATTATCAAAACCTTAAGCAGTGCACGATGATGATCTAATTTCATAACAGGAACAAAGATCCAGCTCCCTGTTTTCCAAATTTACAGCAGATGTAGAGAATAAATTATAAACAATTTTCCAAACATAATGTATAAATTTATAGCAGTGACATCTTGATCTTGCACGAAGATTACAGCATATACATGCTAAACAGGAGAGTTCATGCTAACCAGATGCAGGGTCATCCATTAGCAATACTTTATCTGATTAGTACTGTTAATGGAAGGGCTTATCCAGCCATTCTGTAAAAGCAGATCTGCTGTAGATCATGTTTTCTTGTCAATACAGTCATCAAGGCTATCATGGTTAAGACAGCCCAACTATTAACCTACAAAAAAAAAAAATGGACTGAGCAGTCAGTGAAACAGACCTTTCAATTTATTTTTCCTCCATGGGTAGCATCACCCCTTGCACTGCTACATTTTCCATCATTTCACTTGACAAGACAAATTATTTCAGCATCTTTCTTTACTCAACTTCTGATATATTCAGTGGCTTGATTGTAATAATTTATGATAGTTTTGATTTTAGATTCATCATGGTCTTGATAAATAAGAAGGTAGTGCTGAAAGGGCATGTTTCTGCAGGAGATGGAAGTACCATAGTTACACTATAGATTATTTTGAAATGTGTAGATTAGGAAACAAAAAAACCCACAAAAAACTTCTCCTTCAAAAAAGAGTGGTCTTGAGAACAGAATATCTTTACTTTGAAAATGACCTATCTAATGTTTTAACTTTATACAATAATGTTCTGTTATTATTTCTGACAGCAATTGCTGTATTTAATGGTGGGTCTTTGTTAGAAATAGTGCATGTACATATTCATAATAATCAATTACACCTTGTGTAGGAAGCAGTTCAATAGGTAATATTTTGTCTGGAGTCATCTGTTATAGTTTTAAATTTGTTTTGATCTCCAAGGGAATGGTGGAAAAGGGAATTGTAAGGAAGCTGTGGCTGGTTATGGTCAGTTTAAATATAGAATTTTGGAGAAAATAAAAGCAGAGAAAGCAAGAAGCTGAGACAACGTACGTGCAGGTAAGAATAATGTTACTAAAGGCCTTCAGGTTGTGCCAAAAGTGGGATAAGTAGAAGGTGGACACAGCAGGAATGTTAACTTCTTCAGGAGAATGTCACCAGAGGCAGTGCAGTGAGGATGGGGGATCATAGTAGGTTCCTGAGAGGGGGAAATGAGGAAAGAATAAGCAAATATGCTCAGATACAGCAATAGCAAAATGAATTTAAAATAACAGAAGAAAGCAAAGGTAAATGAGAAAAGGGAGGTATTGTAAGGCAAAGCTAGAGACAGATGCTCTGAGGCAGTAAGGAATGTGGTGAGAGCCCTGAGAGAATAGCAGATGGACAGGGTTTTTTTAAAAACCAAGACAATACAATCCTCCTAACAAAATAATAATAATAAAATCAATACAAACAAAAAACCCCAAACAAACAAAACCCTACAAAACTCGCCAAAAAAAATCCCCAACAAAACCAACGACCACAACAAAATAACAGCAAAACTCCTGAATAACATCCATGGCATTAATGGACTTAATCCACCTTCAAGAATAATCTCTTTAAACAAGTAGGAGATAATAATTAAATGGCTAAAATGTTGCAGATAGTTGTAAACTGCATGGTGGATTCTCATTTGCTGTAAACTAAACTGTGGCTCTCCAGTGAATTTTTAACCCATCACAGCTCTTCCCACGTCAGCAGAGCATGAGGGCTCTTGCACGAGCCTTAGAACTGAAAAGCAGCAGACCCATTTTTCTGTGGTGCAGAGGGACCCAGCAATAAATTTAAACTCATGCACAAATGCCTTTTGTATCTAGTACCTCACATATCTAGAATCTCTTGTGTCTTTTCACATTTAGGTTTGTTTTTTTTTCCAAACACAACCATAGTTCCCAAGGGGATTCTCTGAAAAAACTAGCTACATGGTGAGAATTGTATATACTTTACAGTATTTCCTTGTATTTAGAGTTACCTAAGATCTAATCAGTGGAACACACTCGACTTTCAAGTGATCTAGTTCTAATCAGATCAGTAGATATCAGCTCAGTCAAAACAGTGTAGAATTGCAGCAATGGGTGCTTTTTCAACAACTACACTCTGTATTTGCTCTGGTATCCTTCAACACAGAATCCAGCCACTTGATCTGCCTGAATATAGGTAGGAAGTGATTTTATTTTTTTTTAATTTGATTAATTACTTATTTCTTGCTAGGAGCACTCACATAGTTTCTTAGTTTATATGTTGTACACATAAGGGACTGAAAGTGACACAGCAGACAGCCATGCTCAGTGATATACAGAGCACAGCCTGATAGTGACACCAATGCATCCTCTAATGCCTGCTTAAACATCCTGATGCCATATTTGACTTAAAAGGAATTGTTTTGTTACTGAGAATGGCAACTGTGCACTTCCCTCCCTACTCAGCATCTCAACTGAACAAGCTATTGAATGGAAAATGTTCTAAGTGGTCATATTTCATATTAAAATTTGGTTAAATTCATTCTGTAGGCCACTTCAATGTGAATCCTAATTATATTATTCTGCCAGTAACTGAGGTAATATGATAAGAAGAATGTCACATTCTCAGGACTACTTTTAATGGAGTATATATTACAGCTTGGTGCTTGCTGTATTCAGCAGTCCTCACTTAAAGAAATTTAGAACTAAATGGCAGCTTAGAGCTGTAATACTTGGTGGGTCACACTCTTTCTGCTCTTGAATAAGTTTCACTGGGTGTAATGGCAATCAGTGGAAGGTGAAAGTCCAATGCAGGATTTGAAAAGAAGTGAAGTGGTGATAAAACATCTTTGTGTTATTAAACACTTTTCATACACGCTCTTCATTATTGCAGGGCAAGTGGGGAACTTGCACTATCTTGGTTGACCTCCTCTGTGACTTATTTTCAGCTCATCTCTTTGGATAGATGAGAATGGACATGGTGCTGTGTGGCAGTTTGTTTTACTGCAGCAGAGCTAGCAATAACATTTCATAGCCTTCCCTCAGAGAATTCGGCTCCTTGTGTACTGGCATTGTAGTGTGGCTTTGTTTTCAGCCTTCTAATGCAGTCTGGTTTTAATGAATGCTGTTAAAGGAACAAAAGAGGAAAAAGTTGGTGAGGCAAATGAACGAGTGAGAACGAGGTAAGCAGGCAGCACCCATGTGTCACCTTGCACACTGTCATTTCCAAGTAGGTATTGTGTCTTGTAACATCTCTGTGCTGCAGGTTACAGTGATTTTTTAATTTATTTTTTTTTATTCACAGTTGGTTATTTGATGTCCAGTGGCTTAAATGGTGCATCTGCATACAGATCTAAGAAAATGGAGCATTTAAAAAATAAACACCTTGGGAAAACTGTATTGAATCAACTGCTTCAAAGAGCAGCAGGGTCAATGCTGATGGCAGTTTTACCCTTTCCTTTTTTATGATAGCGTTTTGGGAGATCATTTTGTCTTGGTCCCCTCCATGTTGATGTTCTTTATTCCTGAATCATTTCTGACAAAATACCCATCATATAAGTGTTCATGGACAAGCTTCCGAGAACAAAGGGTTTGTGTTTATACAGAGAAGAGCTACTCAAGTCCACTTGACTGTGATAGCTGAGGCACTGGGGGTAACCAGGGAGGCTGGTGGTGTGCTTCCCAACTGACAAAAATAATTTTATCTATTATCAATCGATGTCCCCAGCCACTCTTTGGACAGGGAACTTTATATGCAAGAATTATCATGATCTGATATTTGATGCAGTAAGTAATATGATTTAATTTTTTTGGTCTCTGCTAATTGGAAGAAAAACTAATTCATGACCTTGTCCTGCTAAGCCTTGAAATAGCATTGGATCAGCAGCTGACTTTGGCCAAGTTCTCTTGTAAAAACACCCCTCAGCAACATTGCAACATGTGAATGAACAGTAAGTGTCATTCTAATAACACCACAAAGGTCGAATGTAAAAACAAACACAAAAAAAAGATAAAAATTGCTGACCCGAGGCCTGGTCCTCAATCACAGAAGTCAAGTGAGTTTTCAACATCTCACAGCAAGCAGTTCTATGTCAGGCTGACCGGGACTAGTATTTTTCCCAGTCCCACTTGTATTTATAGTGATCACCGTTTACACTGTCAAATGTTAGTAGCTCTACTAGATTCTTTCACTGAAACTAGAAGTGCAAATGTTTAGGTCTAGTGAGTTTTTATTTTCACCTCAGCGGCAGATCCAACTTTTACAGCAACAAAATCATCTCAGCGTCTTGGTTGGTGCCTCACGTGGCCGCGCCTCTTCTCGTCGGGCTAGGCTCTAAATTTGGGATGTCACCGAATTCATTAATACATGGAAACGATTCATTTTAGGGCGGTTTCTTCCCCCTCTGTACGCGCTTGCTAATTAGCAGATGAATTTGGATGTTCTAATTGATCTTCTGCGGAGAGACAGCTGCACGGCCCAGCTGTCCCCGCTCCGGTGAGTCTCTGCGGAGAGGGGAGGGAGCAGACCCGCTCCTGACAAATTGATTTCAGTGGAGCGCGGTGCCCGGGGGGAGCCGCACGCCACGCTGTCGCCACAGATGACTGCAGCCTCTGCCGCTGCAAACACTGGAGCGCTGTAATTGCCCAACAATGTCCTTTCCGTCGCCTCACTGAAATTCAATTTTTCATGCCTCGCCAAGCTTCCCTGTGTGTGCGTGTGTGTCCCCCCCCACCTCACGCCCCTGGTGTGGAAATACTGTATTCCGCCAGCTTAGGAGAAAAATCAGGTGCTTGAGAGCGGGGTTCAAATTGTATTTAACGTCTTAATAGCAGCTAAATGTGCTCGCTCTAACGTATCAAACCATTTGCATTTAATAGTATTTTCAGCTTTTTTGTATTGTGCAGACAGGGATTGCTACAAACCTTTCAACAATAGTGATAGGGCGTCACCGTTCTTCCACATGGCATGCTGCCTGTGAAGGATGGCTGTGGTGTCCTTTGAACATTGACTTTTCAGTTGCCAGTATGAATTTTTAAGTCTTCGTGTCCACTTATGGCCCGTTTTGTCAAACCTGGTAAATACGTGCACGTAACACGTGTCTTGCCACAGAAATGACAACTGTGGCCTCAAAGTACAAATATCTAATTAATCTTTCATGCCGCCCTCCTTAATGAATGGATTTCCAAGCTGTGTGCTGCATTATCACCACTTTCTGGAGGCTGTTGATTTGGCCTGAATATACCTCTGGGGAAAGGAAAATAAATAAAAAAAAGGCACTACAAAAATTACATTCATGAATTCTAATGTGTGCTGCACCATTACCTTTCTGCATGTCTGATAGATAACCCAGCACATCCAACACATTTATGGGTGGGCAGATTTATTGAGTACTAATAAGCAGCAGCTGTTCTGAAGATCCACAAGTTTTGTGTGCAGAGCTACCTATTAGACTTGCAGAAATGTAATGTTAATTTTTGTTACTTTTATTTATTATTATTTTTATTATTAGTTCCCTGTATGCTTCTCTTCATGTAAATGTGAGTGATGGGCTTTCAGCATAAATGAAAAAAAGATACAGTTTTAATCTATTGCTACCTATTCTCTATTATACTGAGTTTTGGTCTGAAAGATCAGCAAAAAGGATATTGGGGAGGAGGAGGTTGGGATTCCATCACTCTCGTGTGCCACTGTTCACCCCTGCACACAGCAACAGACCAATATGGGTTCAAGCTGAAAATACTGTTTAGTATTTAGGTAGACGTGACTTCCTTGATATATGTCAGATAATTTCCTTAATTGGCAGTGTTTTTATCAAAACTCCTGTTTATAATTTATTGCATCTTCAGAGTAAATACCTCTCTTTTAGGGTTATGCCCTGTACCCCATGTTTCCACAATGGTTATTTTCATCTTTAGGTAGCCTGTCTTGCTTTTGTTGTTATATTTCCAGGGAGATATAATAAAGCAATTAGGAATTTTTCCCTCAGAGAATGACAGGAGAATATCTTGCATAATGAGTAATGTTTTGTTGTTAAAAATAGTACTTATTGGTAATTTAATTTTATAGTAGCAGCTGAGAATTTATTTAGTACTACTTGGTGATAACACATGAGATTCATGGGCTGAGAAAGGAACCTGAACTCTTTTAATCTTGGGTAGCATGTAAGAAAGTGATGCCCCAGTGGACCATTGCCAGTAGGACTGGATTATGCTGAATTCATTTGTAAGCCCCTAATGGGATAGTATTCCTATAGACTAGATGTGCATCCCATCACTCTGTGTTGCAGCCCCAGGGAGCTTAGAAGATGTACTCTCCTGACATGCCTGAAATGCCTAAAATGAGATTTCTCCTTGAGGTTGTCTGTCCTGATGGCTGTGCCTACAACTGGCTGCAGATCATGATTGCCACTCTACTGGAGTGGGAATGGGATGGATGCTGTAGCAGCTCACTTTTGTCCAGCCATCTTCTGCAGAGCATTACCCTGCCAGCCTGCTTGTAGCTTCCCTAAAGCTGGTTCTAGAAAGCAACAGGCCATAAAAGATGGAGAAATGAAAAGGTCGTGTCTCTTTGAATGCAAAGCTGCGTTTTGAGGCAAGTTTCACCCCAGCAAGGCATGAATGAATAAGACAGAGGCACTCTTTGGCTCTTGGCTCAGGTTTAGAGTTCTCAGTCTCTGATGACTGACTGCATGGGTACTGTGTCCTAGGTGTGCTATTGGTAATGTTCACTGACTCAAGGTCTCTACTAGCAGTAGTAGTTACTACAAGGTAGGCTGGTTCAGAGGAACGTATTGGAACAACGCAGGGTTTTGACCACTTTAAGGATTCATTTGCTGGGATGGGATTCCCTCACCCCCCTATAATATTTAGCTGTTATAGATCAGACCAGTGTTATTATTATTATAAGATATTATATTATTATTATTAATAATTCCAACATACATGGGGAAAGTATCATTTTGTGCTGCCTTTTAGTTTTATTCCTTAAGAAGAAAATAGAATGCTAAATGTACATCTGCAGTACAACCTCCACGGTGTATTACTGTGGCTAAGACATTAAGGAACTGCTACTTCAGACTTGCAAATGAGTGCAGACACCGAAGAGAATACAGTGCTTAGCTCTTTTATTTTGACCACTGTAATGTTATTACTTATCCTAATCTTTCATTATAGTTCCGTGACTAGCAAAGACAGAGACCTAATTGTGCCTCTAGCTGTTGCTGCTGCAAAGTACCTTTTAAATCATATTAACATCTGTACTTGTTCTTCCTACTGGTTTTGATGTGTAGATCACAAGATACTGTTAAATTACTCAGCAAGAGTGACTGGCCTAGGTTGTATCCAAGTCACAGTGCTGAAATATTATCTACTAAGAGTGATTTGACCAAAGTAGAAGAGGCAGTGACCCCTTTTCACTGGGAAGGCACTTGGCCTTGATTTTTCAAAGCTTTATCCATTCTATGCAGCATTCTACTCTAGCTGGTACTTCAATACCAAGATGCTGGAAATAGTCAGAAATTAATTCTTGTACTTCAGGCTGTTCAAGAAGCTGTGCATCCTTTTCTTTGGCACGGCTCTAGCAGTAGTGATGAACACGTTCTGCACAATCAGACTGGATTATTGTTACTCACTGAAGCTGAAGATAAAAGCTCCAAAGAAACTTCAGCTCTTGCAAGGCTCAGCAGCCTGCCTCATTAGTAGGGATAGTGCTGCAAACACACAGTGCCTGTGCTGTGCATCATCAGCCAGCATCCCCATTTGCTTTAGCAGCCAACTGTGGGCTCATTCAGTGTAGAAGGTCATCAGAGTACTGGTGTGGATGCTGTTCTGTCTACAGGTTGCCATGCTAGCTTCGTATCTCTGGTACAGTGCTGCTGATCATACTCAGAATTAAACTCCCTGGAACTGGATATGGGCAATTCTGGTCAAAGACCTTTTTCTGAACCTCAGGAAAACCTTAGTTTCTTCACATACCCAGCTCCTCTGAGAGCAGCAGACTTTGAGAAGGCTTTCTTGCACTGCTTCTGCTAGATGGGATCTCTAAAGGTCACCTAGATCTGCTAGAAAAGAGAACTATTTCTAATTTCATCATCTCTTAAGGGATTTCATGCAATAGTCCACTTCCCTACATTGTGGTCCTTTTAGTTAGATGTGTCCTCTTATTAGTTGTTTGTTTGTTTTTTTTTAATTGCAAGTTAAACTAGTAATTTTTTTGTCCAGGCATGGATGAGAACAGCACTGTCATCATTTGTAAGAATATTAAGAATATTTTCCTCTCAGGAAACTCTCCACTTTTACAAAGACTGGGAAGCATCACCTTCCAGTCTCCTTCCTCATCAGAGCTTTAGAACTCTCTTAATGTTGGTTTCTTCTACATTTTCTCTGGTTTCTCCACACTTCACAGAAGTTCAGTGTCTCAGACACCAAAGGAGGCATTCTTGGCTCTGAGCAGAGGAAATAATTGCTTCTTGTCTCTTGCATAGAGACTAATAGGACACAGAATGAGATTTGTCTCCCTTCTGCCCCAAAGAGCCTTCCAGTATTGGTTTTTGTGCAAGTCATAACTTGCTGGGGGTCTCAGAACACCAAGGGTTTGTTGGGGTTTCTTGTTTGTTTCTTGGTTGGTTGTTTTTATTATTTGTTTTATGGTTATATCTCTTATATGGTTATATCTTGTATATCTCTTGTATTTTGTATCAAAAATTAAGGTGTCTGCACCTAAAGATACCTGATTTGAGAACTTTTTCTCCTACTTTCAGTCATCCTTTGAATTTTGGTATATTGTTAAGGTCAGAAAGGGGTAGCAATAATTCCTTGTAATGTACAGTGGTCTTATGTGATGGATAACAGAGCCATTACAGCAGCTGGCTTTAAAGTTCGTGAGGAGGAGGATTGATTCCACTCTTTTTTACAGACATCCAAGGAACGTATTAGTAAAGTAGAAATAAATGAGGGTCAGCTGTTGTTTTCCATATGAAGCCACCCTCGTGGCAGCAAATCAGAAAGCCTTGCAGAGGCCAAAGAATTCTGTGGGTTTCCTACTGAAGTAAGAGGCATGCCCTGCAATGCATGACATGTCTCCCAATGACCTAGGCCACCTTGCTTTTAGCAGCATTCAGCTCTGCAATTTATACAGGCATTCATATTTCACTTTTCTCCAGTTAATCCTAATAACCAGCTTTTAAAAGAACATGACAACATAAGATATGGGTGGTAAAAGTGCTCATAAGCCATAATAACATGGCCAAAAAAGATTAGATAGATAGATGCACTATGCTTATTGTGACATTCAGTGATTAGGAGGTACAGCTATTTATTACAGCCATTACCTTGGAAGCAGACTGAAGCTGTTATTTAAAAAAAAAACAAAAAACCAAACAAAAACCCAGGTTCTAAGTCCAAATTTAAAACAACTGTGTACTTACAACATGTAAGAGATACAATTATCTTTGCAATTCTGTTCTTCAGTGTGCAGGTGGTAATTTTGTTCATTTAAGGCTGCACACTGATAATGTTTTGTGTAGAAGTGATGTTGGCAGGATTAAGTGTGTGTTAACAGTAAGTAGGCAGTCTGTAATACATCAACTATTTTGTTGATAGGGTATCTGGTGGGATGAAAACCAACCAGAAACATAAGTTCAAATGATTCATTTGAATCAAGACAGGCTTCCTCTGTGTGTATGTTGTTGCATCTTATTATTTCTTTTTATTGTGTGAAGATTTTTTTCCATTTTTACTCTTAGCCTTATTTTTTTTAATGTTTTTCTTGTTTTGTTAGCTTTGTTTTCAGTGTAGGCATCTGCAGATTTGTGCATTTAGCAATAAAATCTAATTTCCAGTCTTAATTTGAAGTTTTTGATTAGTCTTTAGGGGTTGTTATATTAATAGATGCATATATTAAATAGAAAAAGGAAAAAAACTATTAAACATACCCTTTGACTTAATGTTTTCTTAGATTTATTCAACAGATGCTTGAGGGCAGTGAACAGTAAGTTTTCAGGAACAGGAAACAGATAAATAGGCAGATGAAGTCTCTAAAGTGCTTTTAATATATTGAAGTTAGGTGTTAGAGTGTCATGGTACAGTACAGGTATTGGTACAGTTTCTTTATTCATGTTTTCCAGTTTTAGAATTGTGTGGCACTCTTAGTTCATTTTGAGTAGATAAAAAAAGGGGAAAAAATTTATTTATCAAGCCTAATATGCATAATAAATATTTTTATTTGTTTAGGGAGTATGAAGAGTTTTGCAGTGTATTAAGGGAAAGGGCATAGAGAGTATAATACATATAATAATATATACATTAATATTTATTAATATTCACCCCAGATGTCAGGAAAAAAAAACTTTAGCATTCTTGATAGCATCCTGCTTTCCATTTCCATCTAAATTAAAAACAATTTAGGGTATAATGAGTAAAATTTCTTTTCATAGGATTATCAGATGCTAATGAATAGGCTGTTTCATTTATATCTAGCTTTTCCATCCACAAATTTACCAGGCTCCATTTTAAAACAACTTGGGTATTATGCTCCCAACAACTCTCAACAGACTTTTCCAGAATCTTCCTGCTTTCAGAGACAGACAGACCTAACTTTCAGCAGCATTTGTTCACAGACAGTTGATACTCTTTTTGTGTACAGCAGTAATAAACCTTTAGTTTAACATCTTATTTCCCACTGTGATAATATATGTACAATAATCATATGCTCTTTACCCCTGATTTTGCTAGGCTTTAACTTTTTTTTTTTTTCCAGCTGTTTGGGAGATGGGTTCTTGGACTATCTGCAGACACCCGAGACATGGGTATTAGATGATCATTTTGAAATTAGCATCACGTTTTGAAAGGAGTTGCTGTGGCTTGTCCAGTTTTGTGTCTGGTGGCATTTGCAGTTTGGAGTGGGTGTACTGACCTGGGCAGTGATAGGTGTAACACATGGTTCTGTTAACAAATCAATAAAGACAGCAGCTGACCCAAGGAGCACCCCTTCAATCAGAATGCTGAAGATGTGCAAAAGTGCTGATAATTGTCAGATCCACCACACAGCTCTTCTTCATGGGTTTCTACAAGTGGCTTAGACATTGCATACTGCAGTCAGCTGAGATGAACTCCATTCATTGCATTAGGCTAGCTTTAATCCCTGAAAAGTCATTAGAAATGTCCAAATTACATGCAGTAAGCATGGTAGGCAGAGTGCTGCACCACGCTGGCCTTTGAAGGCGTCTGCAGAGAACCATAGAGAAAATCTGTATCAGGAGTAAGATGGGTTTGCAGCCTCGGGTGAAACTGTTGCCAGGGGAAGGAGGGAGGGAGGGGAGCTATCAAATGCAGGCTCCTACCGAGTGCAGGGCAGATGCTGGCCAGACAACAACGTTTCACTTGGCACTAAGTGCACGGGACTGACAAGCAAACACAGAACCTCTTGTTTAACTCTCAATTGGTGCATTGTTTCCCCACCATCTGAGGCTGTGACCTTCCAGAAGACTGCTGCTCCTCAGCTCCTCACAGTGAGCTGACCCAGGGGGAGAAGAACACAGTGCACAAGTGAGGCCACAGCTTGCAGAACACGGCTTAAATCAAGAATGAGAGCAAAGGAATGCGGCAGGACACAGAGTGCTGAACGCTCCTGAAAGGGGTCAGGATGTTGCAGTCCAAACTGCAGCTGCATTACCCTAAAAAATGGCTAATTTGGTGACTGCAAAGAACAAATTAAAACTGTTTTGCTGAGGTATTTGTGACATCATTCCTCATTTCACACTGTTTTAAAACAACAGCAGAGGCAGTGTCAGTACTATTGCTCAAATCAATCTCCAGCAATTGCTTAAAACAACTGATTTCTGCAGAAATACTGTTGTATATCCACTAGCAGAAGATTGGGGTTTTCAGCAGATACATCATATGATTGAATCTGGAAGATTACAATAACTACCTTGTACTTCAAACAAGAAATAACTGTCTGTTGGCAGTGTCTGACATTCTAATGACCACACTCCTTGTCTAGAAAAGAGCTTTTTAAAAACAAGCACTTTGGGAAGTCATTATGGAGAAAAAGCAGCTACGAATTGTGAAGGATTTGAGAGCTACTGGAAGTTATGCTAATACTCAGAACTTTGAATTTCCTTGGCTTTTTAAGGACAGCTTGAAAAATAGATACAGGAATAAGCTACAGAAAGCCATGAGAAGCATGTAACTAGATTTTTTTTTTCCTCACCTGGACAGTTTTTATAACAAAGAAGTAGGGAAAATTCTGTTCCTGAAGGCTGGGAATAAAGATGATGATGGTAAAGCAAAGCTCACAAAAATCTCAATATATTGACATTCATGGGGGCAGGCTGGAAAATGCTTAGACAGAGGCAAGATCTGCATGGATCTGTGTAACAGGACATCCCAAAACGTTCCTTTTGAAAAGCTCCAGGATACAATTTAGAATTTAAAAGACTACTAGACATGAAGCCTGATGTTCTGCCCCTGTTTTAACATGTAGAAATGTTAGGTAATACATGTGTTGAATTAAATGATGGTCAAACATGAATAGAAATCTGAATAAAGAAAAAAAAATAATAAAAGCTCCATGAGAAGTGAGGTCCACAGAAATTCATCAGGTATTGACAGGAGAATCTCTGCTTGGAAATGAGCATATACAATACAAACATACCTTAAGAGTATTTGAAACAACCCAAAATATGCACTCTAGCAACATCTCACCTTTCTATGTGAGCTCTATGGACAGAACCAAATCAACACTTGAGCATTCTGGAGGAAATGGGAACAACAGCTCTGGAGGTGACTGAAAACATTTGAGCGGAAGATACAACTCCAAATGAGAACACAGCCCACAGCACTGTCACCACCCACTCCAAGGAAGAGCATGGAGCTGTGCTCTGTCCTGAACCCATCATCCTTCATCCTTTTTCTTCTAGCTAAGCAAGACTGCAGTGATTTTGATCCTAACCATAACCTGCCCAACTGAGAAGCACACTGATCCTTTCCACCTCAAGAAGACACTGGGCATTCATTAGCTCTGAGCTTTGCATGATACCAAGGCAATTTTCAGTTTCCCTATTTGTTATGTATATCCTAGCCCCTTTTCACTAATTAAATGTTGGGGTTTATTAGCCATGAGAGACCAACACAACCACCCAAACTATTTGAAAGAATCAAGAATTTTACAATTTAATTAGGAACTCCACATTTCCTATTTGAAGTGGAAATAGAAGGCTGTAATTTGGGAATAAGTAAAATTTTAAAGGAAAAGATAAAGTAGGAGTTGACAGTAAATGCAAAGCTGTCATTAAATTTTAAACCAAAACAGTCTTGCTAAGGGACAAGAAAAAAAAAGCATATAAATAAACCCCCTGTTACAGGAGAAGGAAGTCAGTGATCTGCTCTGAGCAGGGAAACAATAGATTTGTTTGAGAAGTTCCTCTCTTTCTCTTCAAAGAAGGGTCTTCCTTAAACTCTCTAAGTCTCTAGACCTCTCTGAACCTACCGACTCAGTTTCCAATTCTAACAGAGGAAAAGGAAACACATAAACACCACAGTTCAAAGTGCCCCAAATCTTCATAGGAACCTCTGTCACAGCAATGACTGGCTGAGCTGCTCCATTGCAAGCTTTCATCTCATTTATTCACTGCAATGTGCCCTCTGGCTATGCTGCAGAGCAAGGGAATTGCTGTTGCCTCAAGGTGTTTTGCACCCTGCAGAGAACTATGGGAGTGTCCTTTATGTCTCTGAGTTTCAAAGCAGCTCTTCACTCAGAGTCCAGTGCTGTGAACCTGGCATGTGCCCTGCATTTGCACCAGGGAAGGTGAGAAGAGTCTGCCTTGCTTTACATGTGTACGAGGTGTCCAGGAGGTGTGAATTCACAGACTGTCTTTGGGAAATGCTGGTGCTGCACAGGACAGGGTCTGACAGGGAGATTTTTGCTCACACTGTGAATGGGAAAGTCAGTCTGCAAATGCAGTCTCCACTGGCTCCATCTAGAGCATCATCACAGAAACGGTTGGAATTATGTGCAATGCAGAGGCCTGACCCAATAAATCAGGACTTAGGTCTTCAAATAGTTATTATACAGGTCATCGGCAGCTCCTCATCAATAAGCCTGTTATCACAAACAAGTGAAAGGTTTCATTATCCTAAGACAAATCATATATCATACCTATATTCACACACAATGCTTTTCTGTTAATTGCTTCAAAGGAAGAATCTGTTCCATTTTGCAGGAGAAACTATGGCTGACAGAGGGCAAGTAACTTGTCTGAGGCAACACATAAGCTCAAAAAAAAAAAAAAAACCAACCCAGAAAAGGGACTAAAATGCAGGAACCCAGGTTCTTATTCCATCCATTAACAAGAAAAACATTTTTTATGCAGTTGAAATCCTGTAGCATGTATCTGCTGCATTTGAAAGCAGACAGGAAAGCTGAGTAGCTATCTAAGCCAGGATGGTTTCACCAGAAAAAGCAGTAGTCCCTGAATAAATGACTTATGTCACACACACACACAGTTTTTTTTCTCCCAGAAATTTAAGACTGGTTGAAATATGCATCAGGAATGGCCTTTGATTACAACCTCTTATAACAGGAAAAGAGGAAAGTGTTTGTTGTTTTGGGGGGGTTGTTTTGTTTCTGAAACTTTGCTTCATGCCTGAAGGAATAAGGTTGCTGGGTTCTATTCTGGTCTTACCTTGTGAAGTAGCTTGTAGCCTGGAGGTCTGAGTCCTGAGGACGGAGGTTCTCATACACATACTTCAGATCCTGGATGCTGTTCAGCTCAGGCAATCCTGCATGCAGCATCTTCAAGTAAAGAAATACCATTAGTGCACTGTGATATTGAAAAGAAATGCAAGTGAAAATGGGCTAGCTGAGAAAAGTTAGCTTTTACACCTATCTTTTGTCTTATAAAAACACAAAGTTTTGCTGATTTGAAGTGTTTCTGATGCCAGAGCAACACCTGGAATACCAAAGTGAATATATTGCATTGTAAACCTTCACAGTGAGGTAGCAGAAAGAGGCAGGGGTCAAAATCACTGATCCATTTTATTTGTTTGGTTTTTTTTTCCTTTGGATGTTATAATATTCATGTATGCATTGATAAGCTTCTTTCCTAGCCTTGTAATTGTGATGAAGGGAAGGTGACCAAGGGCAGCCACCTGAACAGTAGTAACCACACTTCTGTTATGGTCACAGTGATATCTTAGTCCTAATCCAATTTAACACAACATCACCTTCTCATTTGCAATTATTGATTCCACCAGCACTGCTTGGGACTCCCCTTGCAACAGGATCATAGATTTAGAGGGATTCCAGAATCTTTCTTTACAGTGAATGGAGAAGAAAAGTCCCTTTAGATGTTGATTCATGAGACATGGGCACTGAGAACTGCTCTCTGGAGATGGTATCATCATGTAATGATGAGATGGAGCTGTTCTAGTTAGTTGGCCAAGTTAGGTTCAAAAAACAAATAATGTAAATATTCCTCTTGCAAAGTAAAAACATGAGTAGGGTAGACAACTGAATGTGTCCAATTGCCCATACAGCTCTCTTCAGGCAAAATAATGTTGACTCATTCCAAAATCTACTGATTTTTCTCAACAATCACAGTAAATGGAGGGCAATGCCTTGTGTGTAATGGAGGAAAAAAACCACATTGCTCAGAAGGAATTCTATATGAATTTGCAGTCACTGCTGTACATTCTTCATTGACATTTATGTCTAGCTCAGGCAGAAAGACCCACTGAGCTTTGCAAGCAACAAGTTTTTATTTTAATGTTTCTTTGAGAGATTAATAGAACAAGGGGGGGAAAGTGTGTGTATTTATTTTATTCCTTCAAACCTTCCCAATATTTTAAGTCAAGTTTCAGTATTTTGTATATTTTCTTTTAGCCATTATGAAGAAAATCTTGCTTCATTTCAGACCCAATCTACACTACCACTTGCCAGTTAGACTGTCTCTGTCTAACAGAGCTCTGGCTAGCAAGGAGCAGAGGCAGAAAGCTCAGTGTGGACTTGCTGTCCAGTGTCAGCTCTAAGTGACCTCTAAGTCCCTTTTAATAATATTCTACCTAAAAAAAAAGAAAAATCTTTATAACACTGGATTAGAAAATCTTTATTAAAATGGATTTTGCATTTCTTTAAATTATTCAAAAGTGTTTCCTGTAATCATCCTCTTTCTAATAGTTCACATCAAATCTTTAATGAGAGCAGAGCTGATGAGCTACAGGCATTTACACAGCTGAATTCTGCCAGCAGACCCTTGGGTTCCCCACAGATGCATCTGCTCTTGCAAGTGATGGAAACTTCACGGATTATTTCTTACTCCCAGGAGCAAATGTCAGTGCAGCTCCAGAAACATGCTGCTCATCACCAAGAAACAGCATCAATTCCCAAACTGCTCCAAACCCCACAGACTGTTCATCATCATGGTTTGCTAAAAACCACTAATAGTTACAGACCATCCAGGGCACAGTTTATTACTTCTGTGAAGTACTGTACTTTTTGTAAATAGCCTTATTGGTTTGGTTTTTGGTTTGGTTTTTACCATGTTTTATAAATAGCATCCTGGAAAACAGAATGTGGGAGGGGAAGGAAAGATGACTGATGCAGATTTCCAGTCAGTGGAAGAAATCTTAGCCTGTCAATGAAACAAACAAGAAGGGGTTAGTTTCACTTGCCCCTTTATGATAGCATCTGATATTCTGCATGGGAACTAATTCCAAGTGCAACTTCTTCACAGTCTATTTACTTTCTAGAAATGACCCATGAAACTAAAACATTTTGGTGCTTACAGTTTCTGACCAATGCCCCATTTCAAATGCAGAGCCAGCTTTACCCTTCCATCACTGGCAAAAAAAAATTGGTGTTGACAAATTTGCCTTGTTTAATTTCCTTTGATACGCAGAGCTCATCAATGCACTGTGTGTTGCCAGTTATTTTTCAATTATGAAATGCAACACAACTGACTGAACTGCAGCCCACTGATAAATATTAAAATATCTCTGTAAGCTGGCTTTTAGCTGCTCAGCAATATTACCTCTCCTTAAAGATCATCAGAAACAAAAGCAGATGCAGCATGTCCTGATAAGAGACAAACCCTAGCTGTATCCAGGCAGAGATAGCAAGGTATTTCAGAGCTCCTGCTGGGAACATTTTCCTAACACACTGTCTCTATTATCCCAGAGTAATCTAACATCATTATCTCTGCTACTGCAGCCAAAGGGACTGCACTGGGGACAAGGATGTGGGCAGGAGATGTGGCTGTATTTGCAGCATGCAGTTCTAGGCAACCTGTCCAGCAGTGCAGGGTGAGAGGGCAGGGGTGCTCCTGAGTTTTCCAGAGGCTCTTTAGCTTAAGACAGCATCTCCTCCAACCACACTGCACTGCTTACAGTGCAGAACTGGGCTTTATGATGGCAGTGCAGTTTTGCTGCACCTTTGTGACTACTTAGAAGAAGGGTTAAGAGATCTGGGGCAATCCTTGTTCCCTGTGCGGAAATCACTCACTGTGTCAAGGCATGAGAACCCATGGATAAGACAGATGAAACAAGGTGAGGAGATTCTTGCTCTTTCTCTCCTCCCAGGTGAAGACACTGGAGACAATGCAGCATTTACAGAGCAACTTCTTGACTGTACCCCAACCTCAGCAGGGGTTCTGTTTATAAGGTTTCATACAAGTCCCTAGACCTCAGTGTTGTATTCATATCTTAGCCAACAAATATTAATTGAATATTCTCATGTTATCTGCAAAGGGAAAAATCATTAACCTTTCCCCCATGAGTAAATAGAGGCGTAAAGCAGTTACAAAATCTGCCACAGCACATGAATTGGTAGGGATATTTAAGGGGTAGCATCTCCTAGAGACTTTTAAATCCTATTCCCAAGGATTGGAAACCTGTGCCAATATGGATGGTGCTATTTTTTTTTCCTGTGCTTGCCAACCTACAGAGGGAGTGTGGAAATGTGAAAAAAAAATATCCTAATGGCACTCTTGTTAGCTACTGTGCTTCTTAGTATCCTATCACCCACTCTGAAATATTTCCATTTACTTCTTGCTTTAACCATGAACAGGATTGGGTTTCCTGAAGACCTACAAAAGGGCTGAATGAAATTCCTCAACATGAAACTTGTACCCAGCTTCCTTTGCAGTTTTCACTATTTTGTTTGAAAAAGAAAAACAAAATAAAGGAAAAAAACAAGCAGCTTTTCTTTTTTTTCCAGAAACTGGAACCATTTCTTTGCCCAGGAAGTGCCAATGCTAAGATTTCCATCAGTTCAGCTGATACCTCTTGAAATGAAGGCAACAAAAGTGGGAAAAGGGAAGAGGGCACTAGAGGAAACTGCTTTCAAGCATCTTACCATCTCCAGCAGATTCAGGAGTAACTGGCTGTGTTTCCTGACTATATTATAAGCTTGACAACAAAGCTCCACAAACTCTTGAAAACGCTGAGGGTTTTTTCCACCTTCTGTGATGAAATACTCCATCTCTGATGTGAAGATGAAGGGAGCTCTGTCCCTTGAAAAGAGAACAATTCCATCAGTCATTTCACCAGAAAGAGCAAATCATGCAAGAGAGTTAATGTTTGTAACTCATTATTCACATGTGTTTTTTCCAGCATCACCTTCCTCAATATTTAATCTCTCCCCTCCTCGTGTGGACATCTCTAGTGCTCTCCCTGGTGGCACTGACTAATTGGACAAAGACTGGTTCACAGCAAGAGCATCCTAGTGACAAATCTAACAACTGATCCAGTTTGGAGCTTACATGTTTTCTTCTGGCTCTTATTTGCTTTCCTGTTTAAGCTCTCATTGCTATGATTTCTTGACTTCAGCCTGAAAGTGAATCTGGAAACAAGATCTCTCCTGGTATTGAAATATTTACAAGGTGTTCTCAGAGAGGATGGGATAGAAATATCAAGTTATCAACTCCCTGCTAGGCAAGGTCTACACCTGCACAACCCAAACCCAACAAAAACACACAGCATGTGATGCTATCAAACACCATTCTGAAGGGATGTTTCTGACCCAAGTTACAACAGAATAAACCAAAATACATTTTCTTGCTTTCTGTACAGTTAATCTGTAGTCACCCTGAGTAAATGAGATGCAGAATCTAACAGAATCATGCCTTTTTCTCTTATCACTAGCATACTCTGTGGCTGTGGTGTGCTATTGCAGAAGAAAACCAGGTTAGGCAGGCTGCTGCTAACAATCCTATCATTTAATAGTTTCAGAAAGGCCTGATATACTGCATCCTCACCCAGACAAACCTACTGCAGTGATTTACTCATCACAACTGTGTATGCAAAGGCATGTAAACAGATTAGAGGGCTATATTTCAATGAAACATACACTGCATATTAACCCTTCATTCAATTGGAACTTGAATGAACTAAATATTCTTGACAAGCTTGAATTCAGAAACAAATTTGAGGTTTTCTCTTTGATGCTAAAACATCCAATGTGGTCTGACTTTGAATCCACTCTACTTGTTGATTCATAAGCAAGACAGAGTTTTCCTAGTTCTAATCTTCCCCATTAAAATGCCTGCCTTATATGATCACTGAAAGCAAATCAAGCTGTTAGGAGATTCTGGGCTGCAGCTGAGAGTCTGAGTCATGAGAAATGTTCAGGTGCTTGCCCATTCTTATGCTTGAAAAATATTCCTGGTTTACATGGAAGCTAATTTTGAAGCCAGACCTCCCATTGGTGTCATTCCCCTCAAAGCAGCCCATGCTGCCCAGGCCATTATG
Source organism: Ceyx melanurus (assembly GCA_024611195.1). Lineage (NCBI taxonomy): Eukaryota > Metazoa > Chordata > Aves > Coraciiformes > Alcedinidae > Ceyx > Ceyx melanurus. The sequence goes on from JANHGL010013586.1 coordinate 35,044, forward strand.
GTGTTGGGGTTTGGGTTTTTTAATATATTATTCCATTTCAGCTAGGTACTACTAGGAATTATGAAGGGCCATAATGGTAATTTTCTACTTCCACATTTCTCTGTATTATGCAAGATGTGAGTTCATAGTGTGACAGTTCCATTAGAGTGTGGCCATTACAGAGTTATTGTGTAGTTTTGTGCTGTAGCTCTCAGAGCATTACAAATCTGTGCCTACTCCAGATTTCAGAGAGCAGGATTTGCCCTGAACTCACTCACTCTTTCATCTTTTAGCTTATCTTTTGTTCAGCAGTGGTATTTAAAATAGACATTAAGTAAATGGATACAATTAGGGTCATGAAAGTCAATTTGTTGAAGCCAGTTTAAAAAAAAAAAAAAAGAAAAAAAAAGAGACAGAAAATTACCAACATTAACATTTTCACTTATCTGTGGACAGAAGTTCAATCCAAACCCTGATTTGGAAGTATTTTAACATCTTGAGAATGTCTAAAAACCAAATGTGTTTCTCATCTGCATTTACATTTTGGGGCTAAAATATTCCAAGTCAAAACTACTACAAATATACTCCTAGTGAAAAAAAAAAAAATCCCCTACAATGTATTTTGTTCAGAACTCATATCTGGTTTCTGCTGTCCAACTGCATCAAGAACCAAAACTAGACTCTCAAAATATGGCTGTTTCTGAGCTAGTTCAAGTCTCCCATAGTAAGCTGCTTGTGCTGGAAACAGATACTGCAATCAGAAATCATTTCCCTGGAAGAAATATGGTGTTTAACATTGTTTGGCTGGGCTGTGGGCCAACTTCCACATAACACAGTGACTGCTTTGTTAGTCAGTTCTACTGTTGTTGTTAAAGGATCCACTTGATGTATAGCTGATATTTTCATATTTATATTATTTACAGATTCATTTGACTTGTGAGGTGATTTTAAGTGGTTTTACAAGGTTCTTAAATTTCTCAGTATCTGTTAAGACTGTATTTTAATGTGGCAGGGCTATCCTGGCTTGTGAACCTGCAAAACACAATGTAGGAAGATTTACATCAGCAAACAACAGGGGCTGCTTCAGCCTGTGTAAGGAAAAAAAAAAAAAGCAATGCAGCCCCTGGAGTTGCCTGAGCATTCTAATTTATCACACACACACCCATGGAAATGGTGCACAGCCTGTATTTCTGTCTTTCAATCAGTACATCTCTCACTGACAGCTTTCTGTATGGCACAGAGCCAACATCATCTTACACCCTGGCATTAATCCAGCAGATAATGTCATTCATCCAAAGGCCTGCTAATAAGAGCTATGAAATATATCACTTATTTGGACATAAAGCCATTGCACAGCTTGCTCACATGATGTTATCTAAATGATACCATCATGAAATGCTTCTCACCCCAAAACATACCCTCAAGATCCCTAGAAAACTTTCCATCCAATAGGATGTCAAAGACCAATGGCTGTGTGATAGCCAAAGGAAAAAGAGCTCCTTGGCCTAAAGTCTCTACCTATTACAACTTGCTGCCTCCATCCCATTAGTGGAAAGGTTGCCCTAATTTTAACACAACTGATAGGATGAAGTATTTTCAAGTAAAAGCCTTTTAGCACATCTCTGTAGAACACCAAACCTTAGGGTTTGGTTGGTTTTTTTTCTGGTGTGCTAAAGAAATCCAGTATTCTGAAATGACTTCTACTGTATAATGGTAATGCCAGGTATGATCATTTCTAGGGGAAAAAAAAGCTTAATTGAAAGAAATGCTGTGGCTTGTGATGTTGAGATGACCAAAGCTATACAGGCAATGAGCCTTCCAAAATCATTAAAACTGCCTCCATTTCTGCACAGTGAGGAGGCTGCTGTCACTGAGCCACAAATAATGCACCAGCAGGGATGAGGCTCTGCAACGTGA